>JAZEWT010000008.1:13624085-13655879 GCA_036362905.1 Mordacia mordax | reverse complement strand
GGGGGGCGGAGCTCTAGGCTCTGAGTCCGCCCACTGTTGGTGGCACCAGTGTGCTCATCGCGTGGTGCCAGCGAGGGATGCCGGCGTGGCACGGGCGCCATCGCACCCACCTTCCCTCCCCACGCTCTGGGCCTCCGAGTTCTACTCCCGTTCTACTCGTGACTGTTCCTGTCTATTGCCTCATGCTTTCCTCTCCCAGGTCAGATGACAGTGACTCTTCCTACCCAGAGTTCCGCAGGTATTGAGTTCTCTTCCCATCCTCTTTCTGGATCGGTGTTGTTGTGTTCACTCCGCACCCTCCCCTTCATTTCGTTTTTTCTCCTGCCTCCAATCCACGTATCGTCCGGTGATTCACGCTGCCGCACGACGCTCGCTGGGTTCTCACCGCAACTGCCGCCTGCTCGAACGCCCCCCCCCCCGCGGGGAGGAGAGCTGGCCCAGACGCTGCATCACGTTTGAGCCGCTATTTGTGCCGCCGCCACCACCGCCGCGCACACTAACGCGCCCATGTTAATGTGCCCCGGGTGTCCTTGCATGGCTTTGTCGCGCACATCAGGCAGCTGGGGAGGGCGCCCCCCGCCATCGATAGTGCTACAATAGGTTCCTGTGATTCACGATGCGACCCCGCGCGGACGGGAAACCGATCTGGTGGCCAATTGCCGATCCGTTCTCCCTTCCGACGGCCGATTTATCTGATTGCCGATCTGGTTTCCCATCCGGTTGCCGATTCGTCGGCGCCACGATGCCCCGGTTGACCTCTCAGCCTTTCGTGGTGACGGTGTCTACATGTGTAGTCGCCGCCGTGCCCACTCCGGCTCAATGGCGGGGTGCGCGTGGGTGGATCTGCGCTCTGCTATCAGAGCGGGTGACCGGGTGACGGAGCGCAGGATAGCGGAGGGGCGGCCGCCCCGCTGTGTTGCATCAACGTGATTGACGGCGCGTGCCGTGCCGCCAGGGGCGTTATCAACCCGTTTAGCAGCGCCACGCGTGGAAGCCGCTCGCATCAAGCGCTGCAGTGCCTACACGTGGCCGAGGGGCACAGCAAGGCCGTGCTCTGTCTGGATGCCACCGACGACCTTCTCTTCACCGGCGCCAAGGGTGAGCAAATGTGCTGCATGTGCTCCCGTGTGTTCCCGTTTGCTCTCATATACCCCTGTGTACCAGATTCACCCGTGTACACCCATGTGCTTCCATGTGCTCATGTTTTCTCCCATATACCCCGGTGTACCATGTGTTCCCGTGTGCTGCCGTGCGCTCCCTTGTAATCTTGTGTGCTCCCGTGTGGTCCCATGTTATCCTGTGTAGTCCCGTGAACTCCTTTGTTGTCCAGTGTCCAGTGTACTGTGTGGTCCTGTGTACTCCCGTGTACTTCTGTGTGGTCTCGGGTGGTCCTGTGTTGTCCCGTGCGCTCCTATATGCTCCTGTGTACTCCCGTGTGTTCCCGTGTGCTCTTGTCTGGTCCCTTGTACTGCTCGGTGCTCCCTTGTGCTCCCGTGTGATCCTGTGTGCTCCCGTGTGGTCCTATGTGGTCCCGTGCGCTCTCGTGGGCTCCCGTATGGTCCCGTGTGGTCTTGTATGCGCTTGTGTAGTCCCGTGTGCTCCCGTGTGGACCCGCGTGCTCCCGTGTGGACCCGCGTGCTTCCGTGTGGCCGCGCGTGCTTCCGTGTGGCCGCGCGTGCTTCCGTGTGGCCGCGCGTGCTTTCGTGTGATCCTGTTTGCTCCTGTTTGGTGCCGTGTGCTCTTTGCGCTCCTATGTGCTCCCATGTGCTCCTGTGTGGTACCCTCACTCGTTGTCAGAAACCGCTTAGTCCTGTACAGGGTCGCAGTGAGCCGGAGCCTATCCCGGCAGACACAGGGCACAAGACAGGGATATACCCACGATGGGACGCCAGCTCATCACCGGGCATTGCAGGCAATTTAGTCTTCAAGCCAATTAACCTATGCAACAGCATGTTTTTTGGACTGTGGGTGGAGACCAGAGTGCCTGGCGAAAACCCACGCGGACACGAGGAGACAGTGCAAACTCCACACACAAAGGCACCTAAGCCGAGATTCGAACCTGGGACCTTCTTGCTGTGAGGCGACAGCGCTACCCACTGGGCCACCGCTCCGCCACCTGTGTGATACCGTGAACTCCTATGTGGTCCCGTATACTCCTGTGTGGTCCCATGTACTCCCGTGTACTCCCGTGTGGTCTCGTGTACTCCTGTGATCCTGTGTGCTGCTGTGTGCTCCCATATGATCCTGTGTGCTCCTTCATACTCAGTGGTGTAGCAGTTAGGGCGCAGCTCTAACCCATCGACCCGAGTTTGATTCTCGCTCACGACCAACATGAGTGACTATTACTTTAACCGGTCCTTGGCCCAAGGTCGACTCATCCTTAAATGAGTATCCTGTGCTGTGTGTAAACATTAACATAGGCACTCACTATAGCGGTTAGCATGCTTCATTACGAACCTTGGAACCCAATTTCAATTCTTGCTCATGGCCAACACAAATGACAATTCTCTGAACCGATCCTGGGTCCCTCCTGGCATGACTCAGCCTCAAATGAGTATCTGGTACTATATGTGAACATCGCCAATAGGCAGACTAAAGCGGTTGGCTGGGCGTGGTGCTGGCCGCCCACCCCCTCAAGCGCCGTTTGCTGCCTCCGTAATTGCTGCACGCCAACAGCCCTTGTCATCGCAGCTCGATTGAAGCTACCAGGGGGATGTTTATTTGGCGCAGACCGCACGTGCAAAGTGTGGAACCTGGTGACGGGCCAGGAGATCATGTCGCTGGGCGGCCACCCCAACAACGTGGTGTCCGTCAAGTACTGCGGGGACTCGGGCCTCGTCTTCACCGTCTCCATGTCGTACATCAAGGTGTGGGACATCCGCGACTCGGCCAAGTGCATCCGCACGCTTACGTGAGTCCACGCTGCGAGACGCCGTGCCACGACCTCGTGGGTGTGTGCGTCCGCGCGTGTGCACCCGTGTGTGCGTGAGCCACCCCCACCTGCGTTGTGTGGACATGCAGACACGTTCATTCGTTAGTGATTAATCTAATCCCGTGGAGTCCCATAGGGGGTCGTCGTAAGGGTCCCACAGCCACTCATGTTCATCTCTTGTTCAGTCATCTTCCCGTTTAATCCTGTATGGGGATTCTCGGGGCCGGAGCCTATCCCAACAGACACAGCACTAAGCAGGGCTGTACCAAGAATAGCGAGCAATATCTGAACTGGTCGTGGGACTCACCTAGGCCAACTCAGCCCTTGTTTATTGTGCAGACATTAAGTAAGGAAACAAAGGAAATCCGGTGAAGTGCTTGCCACCCACTGGCTGGTGTGCCATGCCGGCCTTCATAGGTGCTTGCCAAAGTCTATTGGAGTTACACGTGGGATCTTTGGATATTTACCTGAGCAGCTGGCACTGCGCGTAAACATCCGTGCCGGCCGCATCGCAGCCTCCTACGTCGCGCCAGCACAAGCAGGCGATCGCTGACGGCACCTGCCCCATCAGCCCGGTAAAAGTTACATCGATGTGAGGGTGGATATTTGTCTTTGTTGCATGGGTGTCTACAGGTCGTCGGGTCAGGTGACCTGGGGGGACCAGTGTGCCAGTGTGTCAAACCGCACGGTGACGTTCCCGACGGGCGAGAGCCAGATCAACCAGATCACACTGAGCCACAACGGCGCCTTCCTCTATGCCGCCGCCAGCAACTTTGTGCGCATGTGGGATCTGAACCGGTGAGCTGCTACGCGAGGGCGACAATTGTAAATGGACTGTCGCAAACTAAACCAGCTGACGGGTCGTTTATACTGGTCGACTCGTAAAGTGAAATCACATGTGGTGAACGGTCATACGGAACGCGGTGGCTACAGATTTGTATACTTAGACGCAAAGACGAAAATCATCCGCGTAGCCCTGCCAGGCTGTTGGGGAAAGTGCTGTTAGTGCCTGTGATATCTGGCACGGTACAGGCACAGTGGGAGGCTGATCAATGCCTGGGTACGGTTAGGGGATGGCTCTCTACTGGCAAACCATGTTATATATGCTGACGATTTGGTATTTGCCGCTCACTCTGAGCAGGAGTTGGGGGCTCTGCTCTGCTAATTAACCTGGAGCATGCCACAAAGGGGTGGGGGTTTTACCATCAGCTCCACCAAAACCAAGCATTTGCTGGGGTATTTTGTGCCATCAGTTCTCCATGCGTGACGGTGCAGTTGTGGAGAGTGAAGTTTCCATTCCAAAGCAGTATGCTTATGGCTGGTTCCGATTTAGCAGCAGAGGTCTCGCTCTGAATCATTTTGGCGACATCTTTTCATCGGTTGCATAACACTGAAAATTGGCTGGCCTGTCATTCCATACGAAGCTTCACGTCTTCCCAGCTGCAGTCATGCCCTCTCCTCTCTATCTTGTGAGACGTGAACCCTCTGACAGAACATCTGCACCATTTCAAAACTTTCTGGCTGGCCTGCCTACAATCCATCCTGGGTTTAACCAACTTGAATTGTGTCAGGAGCTTATAAATTCACGAAAGATCTGGAAAAGTACAATTTGATGAGTTTTCTGGCAGGCTAGGCTGCGGTGGCTGGGACATGTAACCCGCATGCCCGCCACCGCATGGCCCTAGCAGCTTCTGTTTGGCCACATAGAGGGGGCTAACAGACACGGCACGGGCTAACGAAGATATGGACTGATGTGGCGCAGGAGGACCTAAAGCTGAGTTTACTTGCTGAAGATTGGTACCAGCGGTGTCAAGGTTGGCCTCTATGGAGAAGGATCGTGACGGATACTACGAGCAGTTAGAGACAGTCGCCCTCCAGCAACAGGAGAGGAAAGAGGAACGATGCTCGCAACGAGTGGAGTGCTTGGCAGATTAAACACAGCAAGTTGCCAGAGTAGGGAGCACAGGTGGTGCATCTGCCAGTCATCTCAGTCAGGCAGCCCATAGCAGCTGGGTCTGTCCCGTGACCTGTCGGCGAGCCTTTGACACTGCACGTGGCCTCAAAGTGCATATGGCTTGACACGGGCACCATGGTTCCATAACCGCCACATAGTGGCAAACTGTGGTTATTGTTGGTCTGTTGTGGTGGAGAAGGGTGTGGGTGGCCACAAGCATGCCTCGCCGTCGTGTTCTCCCTCACGGCGATGTTTACGAGTGGACACACACACACGCGTAGGTGTACTTCACTACAAAGTATCTGCTCGCTCGCATAGATTAAGCAACACGGAGATGCCAGGATGAGGAACCACAGACAAGAGGAAAGGCAGCAGCAACCAGGCAGTGAACCAGTGCCACGCTCTACAGTCCTCAATATATGTTGTTGTTATTGGCCAATCCTGAGTGTTTATATATGTGGGAGTTAAGCCCAGAACACTTCACGTTGGTGAGAATGAGTGCGAGATACGTTTGTGAGACCGTAGGTTTGTGAGCGAGCGTGCCCCCATCACCAGGTTCCAGTCAACGGGGAAGCTGAGTGGGCACACGGGTCCCGTGATGACTCTCACAGTCGACGGCCACGCTGGTAGCACCAGCAAAGTAATCACTGGCTCCAAGGATCACTACATCCGGGTACTGTGCCCACACCCCCGCGTGCCCCCGCACGCACCTACACACATGCCTGCCCACTCGCCTGCCAGCACGCCCGTCCACCTGCACGCCCATGCATCTGTGCTATGCTCGTGTGGCATGTGTTGCATACAGCTGTTTTCTTAATGTCAGTCATCTCAGTCAGTCCATTACACCTGGATCTGTCCCATGACCTGTCAGCGATCCTTCAGCTCTTCAGGTGGCATCAAGATGCAACTGACCTGTCACGAGCTCTGTGATGACATCATCGCCACTTGGTGATGAATGTAGTTATTGTTGCACACAGCAGTAGCTGTCTACGTGTACCTGGTATCTTCAAACATTTTAGAAAAAACGCTCAAATATAAAACAATTGTTATCTGGTGGTGCTGCTGCTAAGGTGGTATTGGTGCCCAAGCAAATCAATGCTTTCCATGTCAGTACCACCACCTGGGTGTGCAGCTTAAAAGGAAAATACAAAATAGACGTTTCTGGCCGTGGCCCTTATTCATGGTGCTTACATTTAGATGAAAGTGGGGGTTGGGAGAAATTAAGTTGGGGGTGGGAGCCCCTCACCAAGGATTTACATTGTCTGTTGGGGGGGGGTTCAGTCTGGAACTCTTTAGCATTTGAGCATGTGTGCATGCATATGTGCACGCGCGCATGTATCCTTGTGTGCAAGTGTGTGCGTAGACATTGGTTGAAATGCCCTCCTGGGGTGGGAGCTGAATGCACACGCGTGCGGAGTGAGCCATGTGCAATGTCTGAACAAAGCACATGCTCACTCGCAAACACACGCGCACTCGCAAACACACACGCGCACTCCCAAACATCGCTTGGCCCGACAGTTTGGTGGCGGCTATGCAGGGATGGGGGGGAGTGGTTACATCTACCTGCGCACCCGGCAGATCTTCGAGGTGTCAGAGGGAGCACTGGGCACAGTGGGGCCAACTCGGAGCCTGGAGCCACCACACTATGACGGCATCGAGTCGCTCGCTGTCATCGGAGATGCCCTCTTCAGCGGCTCCCGTGACAACGGCATCAAGAAGTGGGACCTCAGCCGGCAGGAGCTCGTACAGGTGGGCACAGCAGCGCCGATAAACAATGGAGCTTGGGCTGCGCCTGGCATAAATGTTGATAATGCCCTCTAGTGGATGATGCCACAGTCAGCGCCATGCTTTTCAGTTTTCTCGAACACATTTTGTCCAACCGAAATGTCACCGGCACTACACTTCAAGTCTACCTAGAACAAGACACGGGGGGTGGGCAGGGAACCGAGGGGGCCTGGGTTCGCCTCCAGGGTCTAGCTTCCCATGACGAGACAGGGTTCATAGGTTGCGCTGTCGGGCATCTCCGTTTTTACAGCAAATCCCGAACGCGCACAAGGACTGGGTGTGTGCGCTGGGAGCAGTGCCCGGGCAGCCGGTGCTGCTCAGCGCGTGCCGCGCCGGCATGTTAAAGCTGTGGAACGTGGAAACGTTCTCGCCGCGCGCCGAGCTGCGGGGTCACGACAGTCCCATCAATGCCATCGGCACCAACTCCTCCTGCATCTTCACCGCCTCCAAGTGAGAGCCCCATACGGCACCGCATGCCACATGGGACATGGCTCATCGCCCACTCCATACGAGAGCCGTGGCGACATTGCTTCGCCTGCTCTGCCAGCAATGATGCAGCTGCACCGGGGACTACGGGCGAGAGAGGCCCAACGTCTTGGTTAGGAAGTTTCCGGGCTAAGAGCTGATTGATTTCTCGCATCAGAGAACCCAGGCCAATGTGGTTGCTGCTCCCCCCCACCCTGCCCCCACGAGACGGCCACTTTCTGCGAGTGTGGGGTTTGGAGCCGCTGTCGCATCATCGTGTTGTGACGTGCGCGTATGTGCGCGTGTACATCTCCGCAGCGACTGCACAGTGCGGATGTGGAGAGCTCGCGCGGCGCTGGACGCACACGGGAGCGAGGGTGGGGACGTTGGAGAGGAGGCCTGCGGCAGCTAGTAGCATGCACACTACACACATACAAAGATAAAGATCCCCCGTATAGCCTTAACTGACTGTAGGGTCAAGTGCCATTAGCGAGCACCTATGAACGATGACACGACACACAAGAAGGTAGGTGACCAGCACCACGCTCGGCCACCTTTGTCTCCCTAGTGGCAATGTTTACACATTGCACCTGGTACTCATTTGAGGCTGAATCGAACTAGTAGAAGCCCGAGACCGGTTAAAAAAATCGTCACTGGTGTTGGCCGTGAGAGGGATTCAAACTCTGGTTGCTGGGTTTGTAGCCCAGTGCGCTAATCTTTGAGCCACCTCTCCCCACACACATACACGTAGACACACAGATACAAATACACACATACAGATGCACAAAGAACGCCCATATAGGCTTAACTGACTTCTATATAAGTGTTATTGAATACACACAGTCATGGACACATACGTATAGAAACACACATGTTCACATACGTTATCCTGGTACTAGCCACATAGTTAAATGCACACCCTGTCCGCTCAAGACGGGGAGACAGCTGGCTGGCACTGCCAGGTGCCGCAGCCTGGGTACAGCCGCTGGCACCGGCAACACGTGCCACACCGGCGACACAGCTGTCCCCAGAAAAATGGAAACACCCTGCACACTGCTGCTAAGTCTGCGAGCCGGCACGCTCACCCTTGTCGGGTGAGCCATAAATAAATCCGCTTCTTGTTTGCTAAGTGACCTCCACCCCACCTGTCTGTGATCCAACCGAGATACCCTGCACTCCGGAGGGGGGGGGGAGCACGTTGGGGGCAGAGTCCTGCCGTGAAGTTGACGATTGACGTTATTGATCGGCCTTAACGGGGGCGCGTCTGTCGGTTTTGTGGTGAGTGTTGGATCAGGGGACACGATGATAAACGAGCCGTACTAGCAGATGGTGGCACCACCCGAAGGTGGCAGAACTTACAACTTCAGCCGTTCCACTTCCTCCTCGTCGCCAATCACAGTAAATTAATTTATGTATTATGCAACCCGTCAGCCATACAGCCTTCTGGTAGTACTGGGCCATCTGGTAGTTCTAATTTGCTTTCGCAGAAGGCTATGGTTATTCATAACCATAGAATTGGAAGGAGTCTGGTGGTGTCAACGTGCGCCGAGTGGGCTTTGAATGAGCGCCCCCCCCCGATTCGTTCGTCTCCCCACGCTGCACGTGAGACGGCACCTCTTCAGTGTTGGTTGTGCTGGAAGTTTCGTTTTTGCCAGTGCGTGCGTCACACCTGTTTCGTTGTGAACCAGCCAGTGTGTCGGTGTCTACCCCCCTCTGCCAATGTGAATTCCCAACCATTCTCCACCCTCCCACTAGTTTGCTTCCCCACCAGTGTCTACCGTTTGCACTATGTTGGCATAGGCCCTGCTCTGTGCACCCTGATGTGCCTGTGGAAAGCAGCACCTGTCTCGCAAAACCGTCGCTCACCAGTAATGGGAGACTGCAGAAGACGAGCACATGGCTCGATGTGGTCGCAGCAAGAGGTCATGTGGTGAATGTGATGTGCTGAAGCAGGCATGAGAATGTTTTGTGGATGAAATTAAGCCTTTCTGCTGGGTGTGTAAGGTGGTGTGTCGGCAAAACCCTGCTCCTCCTGGTGGCATGGCAGTGTGCGTGGCTGTGTGTGGGGGAGACTTGGGTGTGGGGCCAGCGCTCAGACCGTGTGTTTTATTTAAAGGGAGCGCATCCCCTTGCGTACTCCCTAGACGAGAGTATTTATTTGAGGGTTCTAACCTTGTGATTGTAGCCGTTTGTTTTAGTTGTACATAATATTCGAAGGCTGTTGAAAATAAATGTTGCACTGCACGATAACGCGCGTTGTCATGCTATGTGCTGGAGTGTGCAAGTAGAGCATACGGGTGGCTGTGGTGAAGTGTCCTGGGCCTCCCCTTAGTTGACTCAACCTCACACGAGCACCTAGTGCAGAGTGCAAGCATTGCCATCAGTAACACAAAAGGTGGCCAGGCGTGGTGGCCACCACCCACCCTGTAGAGTGCCATGTCGGCCTCGTAGGTGGTTACTCACAACACCTGACCTTAGTTTGTTGAGGCTATACAGGTGTTCTGTATCTTTCTGCATGGTAATGGAGCCTCCAGCAACAAATCCCCACCACATCTACCACAATGCCTCGTTCTCACCTACCGTCTATCATCACACTGCACATCAGCCTCTACATACCATCCTGCAGCATCCCGTCAGAGCAGCAGTGGCGCAAATGACATTCAAAAACTTTAATTGGGCTCATTTAAAACGGCACCACATACAACTAACAGAACAACGGGCAAGAAAAAGTGAGTTTAACAGAGACGAGAGCATCCACCTAGAGACATTACTAACAGTAAACAACCACTACCTTTAATACTCAATTATTTTTTTCCGCCAAGCAAGCGGCTTACAGTATTCCCTCCATTGCATTCTCCAGCTCGCCATAAGCGCTGACGGGAAGATGTGGTGGGGGGGGGGGTGGGAACAGTAGCCAGGACAGCCTCAGAACTTGAGCAGCGGGGAGTCAATGTTGATAAGAAGGCACTCGGCCGGCGGCTTCTGCACCAGGTCGATGAGCGGGGAGCTCAGGTCGATGAGCTACAAGGGAGCAACATGGAGCGACAGTTCTCAGCAAGAGCCTTGCGGTGAGCCACCGCCCCTCCCCACCCAGTATGGGGGCTACGCAAACACTACTGGATCACTGAAGCCGTTCAGGCTGCCGCTGGGGTCACGATTAGGTAGTCGGTAAATGTTTATGGAATCGATATAGGTTTTCATAGGCCAATGAAAAAGAAGTTCTCTTAAAAGCTGACCTTTCAAGATAGCTGTAGAGGCATCAGACATCCGATGATGCTATTGCCATGGGAGAAATGTCGCGAAAAAGAGAGAATACTTGACACGGCTCTTTCGAAAGAGCTGCTCCTGAGAACAATTTCCGTTTATGGAATCAACGATGATCAATTGTAGCGGCCAGTCTAGTTATCACCTTGGTTTATATCGTTTATCATTCGTTCCAGGAGGTACAGTAGTGCAGGTACTTGCACTGCTGCCCCCAGCAAGAATGCCCTGGTTTCGATTCATGGCTTGGTTGCCAGCTTCCTATGTGTAGTTTGCATGTTCTCCGTGTGGATTTTCACTCCGGTTTCATCACACAGTTAAAAGACACATTGCGGCTGCTTACAATGTGAATTGGTATGTTGACTGAATTTCCCCCGGTGCCCCGTGATGAACTTACATCCCATTACGAGTAGAATACTGCCTTGCGCCCTGTTTCTACGCGCAAGAGGCTTCAGGCACCCCACCCCACAATGCTGTACAGGATTCAACTGGTATTGAAAATGAATACTTTTTTCTATCGTATCTGCACAGTCATTACTTATTTATGCATAGCAATAACGTGTAATGTTTAAATCACACAACGTGATTGTCACATGCACAGTCCTGTGCTTGTGTCTTGACTGTACGAGCAATTTTAGGTCACGACTCACATTCCCTAGGGACGTCATTTCTTACCGAGCATTCTCCAGTCACTGGCCAACTGGAGTCAGCGGCATGTGATCAGTAGCAGTCGCCACCCATAGTGAGAGATGTATACGGCATGTGTGTCCTGGATGTCGAAATATTTTTCCCGACCCGGTTGACTTTAATCTCTGATTGTCACTGACCTCCTTGGACTCGGCGCTGCCTCCTCCTCCGCCAGCCTCGGGGCTGTCTGAGAGGTCGATGAGGGGTCGCTCCTCCACCGGGGTCAACTTCTCGGCTGCCATGCCGCAAAGGAGGTCACCGCTCGCTACCACTGGTAAAGCAAAGGTCTGCAGGGCACAAACACTCTCATCAACAACACCACCACCGCCATTACCAGCGATGCCAACTCGGACATTTCAATGCTGGATCTCGCAACTCTTGGTGTCTTCGTGAGCAACAAATGTTTGTCAAAAATGGTGACAAACCTCACGACCTTTCAGGACAAGATCACCCTGCAGATTTCGAAGCGATTCGGGGGTGGGCAGGGTGAAGGACGGTGTACCCGTGTTCTTCGTGTCATGCTTGCCAAGTCGTTTTGAGAAGTAGACTTGGAGGCTCGGCCACTTTTTTGCTGCACGGAGTCCGTGTGCAGCCTCTGCGCAATGTGGTCCAATGCCTCCGCTACTGCTGCGACTGCTGCTCACCTCTAGAGGGAGCAGCGACTCCAGCTGCTCCAGCGCCGTCGTGGCTCCAAACAGGTTGACAACGATACTTTGAAGCGGGATGTCGCTGTCCGGGCTCAGGGAGATGTTCGCTGGCGACGCCACTGCGGGGGCCGCGCCGTGTGTAGCGTCACGCTCCGCCATAATGGGACTCCGCAACAGCGTCGCGGTGCTGGCATTAGCACGAGGACTGCACGGACATGAACAGGGGTTGCCAACCCCATCCACGATGGCGTGAGCGATGCCACCTTAATGCAACGACCAGAGCGAAACTCAAGAGATACAGCGGTGAACTCACACAAGGTATTATTATTTAGCAGACGCCCTTATCTAGGCGACTTACATCATTACAGAGACGTGAGGAAACCAAAGAGTCTGGGGGAAGGCAGCCAAGGAGGCAGCCAGCGCCAACATTTGCCAGACTGCATTACATTATGCTGTTACAGGCTAATAAATGAGTATTTCTTGTTGTTGGAGGAAACAGGAGAACCCGGAGGAACCCCACGTAGAACAGGGGGAGAGAACACAAACTCCATACAGAAAGGTGCTCTAGGCGAGAATCGAACCGCCTAGGGCAGGACTTTGTGAGGTGCATATGTTACCACTGAGCCACCCTGCTGCCCAGGTACAACCGCTGCCGTCACTGTGCCAGCCTCTCCGTGCCCACACCGCTCAAGACTGAGGCCTGCGCCTTTATGGCCTCAAGCGTGGCCCATACAGCCGTGTGGGCTGTACAGGGTCACGTCTTCAACGTCTCTGGCCGAGTTCCCACCTCGTGGTAGTACAGAGACTCTGCGCAGACAGCAGGGAGCATGAGGGCTGCGAAAGAGCACGCGGCTCCGTGGTTTTCCCCTCGCCACCCGTTCGTACGGCTGTGGCGACAGCGGCGGTGACGGCATCACGCCGAGGTCTCAGTGAGGCTGGCGTGCGGATCGGGGTGATGGCCGGGATACACGAGCGCCGGCGAGCAGCGGACAACGGCGTGGAGCCCAGCGACACGACTGCCCCCCGTGACCCTGCCGCAGGCGTTGGTACCGCAGAGCGAGGGGGCGCCTTCGTCGGGGTCGCAAACGTGGCCGCTGGCCTGGAAGGAGGCGGAAACGCAACAGCAGACACTGACCTGTATGTGTGGTGGCACGTGTTGGCACACGTTGACACACGTTGGCCTGCGAGGGTACAAAGCGTGCAGTCGCACAGCACCTGTCGACGGTGCCAAGAGCCGAGAGCCTGTGTCCCCATTGTGGCTGTACCGGCGTCCCCGCCTCTGCAAGTTTTCCACCAGCTGCAACAAAACACGAATTGCCTGCTCAGTCCCCGCTCATCGCCTGCCCCGTGCTCCCCCCGGGTGGGTATGTACGCATGGCACGACCGCCAACTCACATCTGTCCTTGCCGGGCGTCGCAAGGTGATGAGCGGGGCTGCTCCCTCGGCCCGGCACAACTGGCGTCCCCCGGCCACCGGTCACCATCCTCCCGCTGTCCCGTGCTGTACCGTGCCACAGGACTGGCTGACACGGGACTGGTACCCGCTTGCTGCTTGGGTCGGCAGAGCTCTCGTGCATGTGGCCAGTTCCCTTACCCAAGAGCGTGGCCGTCCGTGCAGGGTGGCCCCTGGACGCCGGTGGCTGCTGTCCTGAGTGTGACGACAGGCGAGGGAGACCCCCGCCCAGTTGTGCGAGACGGCCCTTGGGTGGCCGCAACGCACCCCGGAGGCACACACCACTGGTGGCACCTGTAACGGAGGAGCCATTCCAGGCTCCGTTTGCCCCGTCTTCTGTGAAGAGAAATTGTGGCATCACCAGCATCAGCAGTCAGTGCAGGAGGACAGTGTGGGATGGTCGGTTGGCGGCACCCAGCCCCGGTGGTAGTGCCTAGCCCTGGTAGCCCCAGCAGCGACTCACCGCGTGGGCAGGTTCGACGGCTCGAGGTGAGGCAGGGCAGCGAGGAGCACGAGCCAGAGGAGGAGGAAGACGACGTTTTCTGCTGCCCTGGTAACACCAGCCGTGTTTCTCCCATGGGAGCCAGCGGCCTCAGTCCCAGCGGCCGTCGCAGCTACGGAGGAAAGCGCAAAAGTTGGATGGCGATGGCGCACGCTGAACGCCGTCATGGCAATCCACGTATCATCTACACATGATGGACGTACGTCCTCACTGAGCGTCCTGGGTGCAAATTCTTCATGAGCATTTGTCTTATTTCAGCTTAACTTCCCACTTACTGATTATGCTCCTGAAACGTCAGAGAAAACGGCATCAATATTCCCAAAATAGCTTACGAAAAAAGTCCAAGGCAAAGCAGTCAAGTCAGCATAAATCACCATTACCAAGTCGTAAGAAGAATGTGTTGCACGTACTGATGTGGGTTTTCACAGTTCGATGTATGATAGTTGCTTACAGAATCTCAGGACACCTGAGGATGTTTCCAACGTGGGAAGCGAAATGTCGTGAAGGAGAGAGGAGCAGCGCTCAACAGAGCTAGCCCAAAAGAACAGCGTTGGAAAGCAGTCAACGTGTTACACGCTTGGAACAAGATCGCCCATCCAGCGGGTACTCTGCTAGTAACAATATAACAAGTAACACAGATGCCTCGAACAGGAAAACAAATGGACCAACCCCTAGTGTTGAATATGGAATAAACCTAACACTCAGCTACGAACGTCCGCCCGCCGGTTACTCTGCTAGTCTAGCTCCTGAGCGAGAGGCTGGGGGGGTCACCTTGGTGTGGTTGGGGAGGGGCAGGCTCGATGGCGCGAATGCATCTGATGTGTCGTCCTCTGAAGCAGGGCAGCTCGCTGGAGGCCTCGCCTCTATATCGCCGCCTCTGTGGCTCGCCTACACCAGGAAAAAAGCGCTTGTCAAGGAAGTCCGAACTCAGGTTGGCATAGCAACCACATCAGCTGGTGGCCGAGGTCGGGCATCACGCACCGGCATTACCTGCATCACCGTGATGCACGCAGCGAGAGACGGTAGACGCTGAGCGCCCATCAGCGGGCACGGCCATTCCGATTCAGGCCCGGCTTCGCTTGCTGCACCCTCCCCACTGGTCCCAACTGATCCACGGTCCAAGAAACTGCTGGTTCCGTCCATCGGTCCTCGCAGTGAGGAGGTGTCCTGGCGTGGGGTGCCAGCCCCATGCGGAACTAGTGCCCGCACTGCCTGCAACACCTTGATTTTAGAGTGGACCCCCTCCGCGAACCTCTCCACTACCCTGTCTTTGGCTCTGCTCCTGTTCGGCCCAACGTCGTGTCCCACCGCGGACAGCTCCCCGGCGACGCACGCCTTTTCCATGTGCAGCGCCAGCAGCGTTGCCTCCTTGCAGACCTGAAGGAGTGAGGAGAGACACGAGGGAGGGGTCAAGGTGAGCACCGTAGTACAACACTGAGGCATGCAGATACACCCGAGATTTTGATTTAAGCCAATATCAGTCAATCAGGTGCAGGTGGCTGAAAGGGGGCTGGCAGGGAGTTGGCTCAGTCTAAACGCAGCCAATCATGTTTTAGGGGGCTAGCGAGCACGTTATGCACTAACCATCCAAATGCAAACAAAGGATTACGAATCGGACCACCCCGCTTAATGTCAGGCCACGCATAAAACTACCATATAAGGAGTTCTCATTTCTAAACGTGGCCTGATGATTCCGTACTGCAATGCATGTGCCACTCGTTGGGGCTGTGGTGCTCATAAGAGGATTGGCGTCAACTACGGCGAACACCGCTTGTTGGGGCACGGAGGGTGCGTGGGGAGCACGGAGGGTACGTGGAGGGCACGGAGGGCTTGTGGATGGCAGAGAGGGTATGTGGGTGTCAGGGCGGGCGCATGGGTGTCAGGGAGAGTGCGTAAGGGGCAGGGAGGGCGCGTGGGGGGCAGGGAGGGCACGCGGGGGGCAGGGAGGGCGGGTAGGGGGCAGGCTGACAAAACAACCCCCCTTCTCGTGTTGCCAGTTGGTAACGCTGTGGTTGCTGCTCTCACAGCTTCCACAGCGGCCAAGGACGATCTGGACAGGTGCGGGGGGCTGTTAACCCCCCCACCATCAATTTAATTACCACTATACCACGTGAAATAAAAGAAAAACGTAAGTTTGTACTGGAGGCCCTGGGGGGACGGGCGCTTATGACGTCTCCTAGCCAAACCCCATTTGGTGGAGCCAGGAGACTGAGTTCCCACCCACGGGGTTCCTCCAGAAACAACAAGAAGCTGCTGCGTGTGGCCATATGGAATGTTCAAACGCTCGTTGCGGAGGAGAGGTTGCCACTCTTCTGCCGGGAACTGGACCGGTACCGGCTGGACCTCTGTGGAATACAGGAGATCCGGTGGACTGGTTCTGGCTCCAATGAGCAGGAGGGGTAGACAATCCTTCATTCGGGACAAGAAACTGCCAAGCAACAAGGGAGTGGCTCTTCTTCTTAATAAAAGAATGAAGGGGGCGTGGGAACGTGGTGGTGAGGTGTGGGAACCTGTGAGTCCCAGGTTACTGTGGGCTCGCCTACCTAAAAATGGGAGGTGACGGATTGTGGTTGTGGTGACTTACGCTCTCACTTAAGATCAACATCAGTGGAGGGATGCAGGCAAAGTCGAGTCAGATGCCTTCTATGACCTGTCCCAGGTGTTGGCTGAAGTGACCCCTCGGGATAGAGTCATCCTGCTAGGTGACTTTGATGCCCGAGTCGGTCATGATGCAGACACCTGAGCTGGAGTGATTGGAAGGCATGGGCCAGATCAGCTCAACAACAACAGTAGGAAGCTGCTAGATTTCTGTGCAGCCATTAGGCTCCTAATAACCAACACGCTGTTCCGTCATCGGCGCATCCACACATCTTGGGTGCAAGCCGGGTCCAAGGAAGACCATCTACTGGACTACATATTGGCAGAGCAGCGAATGCGGGCCCATGTCCTTAACACCAGGACCTACCGAGGAGCTGATCTGACCTCTGACCATCGGCTTGTCATCACTAAGATCCGCCTGCCATTCTTCCACTGCAGTGGTAGGCATCCAGCAAGGACCTCATTCAAACCCACAGTGGCCTGGTCTCGGCTAGCTGATGAAAACTGTATGAGGGAATTTCATCATCGTTTTCAGCTGGGGCTGACATCGTCCTCCACTCCTACTGATGCCGAAGGGAAATGGGTGAGGTTTAGGGCTGTGGCTCATGCAGCTGGAGTGGCTGCACTGGGTACAAGGTCCAGAGCTCCCCAGAAACCCTAGTTGATGAATAAGATGTTCAAACTAGCCGAAAGAAAACGGCAGACACACCCCCACCACCTGCAACATCCTACGCCCGAAAACGAGGAAGTTTACTGTAGTCTTCGTACGAAGGTTGAGAGCTGTGTGGCGTTGCAAGGATGAGAGGTGGTCGTGGGCTGCTGAAGAGATGGAATCTGCCTCTGTGTGCCCGTGATCAAAAATCACTCTTTAATTCCACCAAATGATTGACTTGCAATGCTACACCTATTACGCTTCTTAAAGGGGAAAATGGTGATCCAATCTCCGACCCCCAGGAACACGTTTGCAGATTTGCAGAGCATTTCTGTAAGGCCTTGGGAAAGGGGAACCCTCCAGGATCATATAACACCATGGTACAACATGGGGGGTGACCCTGCTTGGGCTGTGGTACCTCAGATAATGGAAGAAGTAGCCACACCGTGTGAGTGGCTGGCGGAGATGCCACCTATAGAGGAAGTACATAAGGCTATCCAGAGCCTGAGACCAGGAAAAGCACAGGCAGAGATAATCTGCCAACCGAAATGCTGAGGGAAGGTGGTGCTTGTCTGCAGACTGCCTGTAAGACATCATTAAAACCGTATGGAGCATAGGAAGAGTCCTGCAAGAATGGAAGATGCCATAGTGATCCCCCTCTTTAGGAAGGGGGACCGCACTGCACCAATTGTAATAACTACAGGGGCATCTCGTTCCTCAGTGTGCGGGAAAGGTCCTGACAAGAATATTCAACGTCACCTAGCTAGGCATGCTGAGGAGAGGCTTGCATAACCCCAATGTGGTTTCAGGCTGGGGTGGTCTTGCACAGACACCGTATTCTCTGTCTGGTTGCTGCAGCAGAGATGTAAGGAATTCCAACAGAATGTGCATCTCTGCTTTATTGACCTGGTCAAGGCCTACGATACCATCAGTAGGCCAAGACTTTGGATTGTTCTTCGTGCTTTCGGGATTCCTGACGCCCTGCTCACCATCATTAAAGACCTTCATGAGAGTGGGCAAGCCCGGATAAAGCTACGTGGTCGGGAGTCAGAGCCATTCCCTGTTTACCTTGGGGTGCAACAGGGATGCCCTCTGGCTCCTACATTATTCAACATCTTTTTTGACCACGTAGTTCGAGAGGCTTTCCATGGACGTTCCAGTGGAATTTCCATCTGGTACAGATACAATGGGAGGCTGATCGATGCCCGTGTGCCGTCAAGGGATGGCTCCCTATTGGCCAACCATGTAATCTATGCCGATGATTTGGTGATTGCTGATCATTCTGAGGAGGAGTTGGGGGGCTCTGCTGTTGAACCTGGAGAATGTCACAAAGAGGTGAGGTTTTACCATCAGTCCCACCAAAACAAAGCACCTGTCTGGGTATTTAGTTCCATCGAATACTCCACCTCCTCCGCTCACCATGAGTGATGAGGTAGTTGTGGAGACAGTGGAGAAGTTTTCATACCTAGGCAGTGTGCTTATGGCCGGTTCCGGTTTAACAGCGGAGATCTCGCTCCGAATCAGTCGGGCAGCGTTATTGTTTCATTGGCTATGTAACGCTGTGTGGAAGCTGCCTGGCCTGTCGCTCCACACAAAGCTTCGGGTCTTCTCAGCTGCGGTCATGCCCCCCTGGCGGAACATCTACACCATCTTGAAACTTTCCGGCTGGCCTGCCTATGATCCATCCTGGGATTAACCAGGTTGTAGTGTGCGAGGAGCTCTCAAATTCTCGAAAGATCTGGACAAAGTCCCATTGGTGAGCTCCTCCGGCAGGCGAGGCTGCAGTGGATGGGTCATGTAGCCCGCATGCCCAGACACTGCATGCCCAAGCAGTTGCTGTTTGGTCGAAGCTAAACGAGCACGGCACGGGCTAGAGAAGATGGACTGATGTGGCACAAGAGGATCTGCAGCTGAGTAGACTTGCTGAAGAAGGTACCAGCGGTGTCAAGATCGGCCTCTGTGGAGAAGGATCGTGAAGGACGCTATGGAGCAGTTGGAGGCAGTCGCCCTCCAACATCAATGGAGCGCGGAGGAGCGACGTACATGAGCGGAGCGTCGGACGGCTGAAACACAGCAAGTTGGCACAGTAGGGAGCATAGGTGGTGCATTTCCCATTCATCTCAGTCAAGCAACCCATAACAGATGGGTGTGTCCTGTGACCCCTGTCAGTGAGTCTTCTACATTTCACGTGGCTTAAAGGTGCATATGGCCTGGCACAGGCACCGTGGTGACGTCACCGGTTGTTGTTATTGTTGTTGGAGGGCAGGGAGAGCGTGTGGGGGGCAGGGAGGGCGCGTTGGGTGAAGGGAGGGCGTATGGGGGCAGGGAGTGCGTGTGGGGGCAGGGAGGACAAGTGAGGGCAGGGAGAGGCACCCACTCATCCCATGGGCACCTGTACGAACTTGTCCCCTTTCAGGGGGCTCCAATGTGGCTTGGGGCCCACGTCCTGATGCTGCTGCAGCCCCTTCCTCACTACAATGCATTTCTCCCGGTGGCCCAAGGGCCCAAAGAACACCTCGTCATCCTCTTCATCCTCCTCCACGTCCGCCTCATCTCCCGTCTCCTGCCTGACGGCATCACCCGGGGAGTTATAGCACAATCAAGAAATCGATTTTAATAATAATATTTGCATTTATAAAGCACCTTTCACCCGAAGGTCACAAAGTACTGCACAGAGCTGTGGAGAGAACAGCAACAACATCAGCGTAGCTCAATTAAGTAAAATAATTACTATAAATCAATTTAGGACATCAAATAACAAATATAATTGTTTCAACAAATAAAGCAGGTACAGGTCAACAGCATGCCAACATCCAATCACAGAGCAGTGAGTAGCATCAACAATCCTAGCCAGAGGACTTCAAGGCCTTACGGAACAAGTGAGTCTTGAGATGGTATTTGAAGATGCCCAGGGACTCAGCTGACTGAATTTCAAATGAAAGGGAATTCCAGAGTCCAGGGGCAGCACATGAGAAAGCTCTGTGACCCATCAAAAGGAGGTGTGATCTGGGCACATGCAGCAAGCCCGTGTTGATCAATAGAAGTCATGTTGAGGAGTGTGCCTTAAGTAGGTCATGGATGTATGTTAGAGCAGCGCCAGTGAGACCGTTGTAGGTGAGGAGGGTCTTGAGTTCAATCCTGTATTTTACCAGTAGCCAGTAGAGAGACGCCAGAACAGGGAATATGTGATCGTAGATGGGAGTGCAGGGGTGAGGACTATAGCAGCTGCATTCTGCACACATTGGAGACAATTGATAAGGTAAGCCAGGGATGCCAGGAAGTAGTGGATTGCAATAATTGCTTCGTGAAAAGATGAGGATTAGCTTCTGAGCATCGGAGGGTGATAGGATATTGTGCAGCTTGGCTATATTTCTGAACCAAAAATAGGCTACCTTCGTCACCTTATTTATGTGTAGACTCCAGATAACCTTAGCAATTACAAAGGTCTGGTCGTCAAGCATCAAATGGATGCGTTCAGCCTTGGAAAATTGGTGCAGGGTTCCGACAAGCAAAACGTCTGTTTTGTTGTCATTTAGTCTTAAAATTTTTGAATTGAGCCAGGCCTTCAGAGTTGACAGTGAGGACAACATGCAAACACCACACGCATTGACGGCTTTGCATGGACATCGATTTGGATGTCATTGGCATAGCAATGGTTGCTTAGATTGAGACTGTGCAAGATATGGCCAAGTGGTTTTATGTCGATGCTGAAGAAAGATGGGCCGAGGGCTGAACCCTGAGGAACACCAAACAAAACAGGATAGATCCCTGAGTTGCATCCTCCAAGGCTGCCAAACTGCTTCCTGTCAGAGAGGTAGAAGCTCGGCCAGTGCAGGGCATAGCCAGAGACCCCTATTTCCTCCAGTCACTCCAGTAAGGTATCAGTATCAAAGGCTACACTCAGGTCGAGGAGGACAAGAATACTTGACAGGTCTTCATCATCAGTGATATGTACATCATTAACTACTTAGACCAGAGAATTTTCAGTACAATGGCTGGATCTGAACCCGAATTGTAAGGGATCGAGGAGGTCATTGTTGAGGATGTGTTTCCAGAGTTGCACAGCTATTGCACGCTCAAAGACCTTGAAATGGATTTGGAGATGGGTTGACAATAATCAGCGATGTTGCAATCAAGGCCGTGTATTTTGAGCAGAGGGGTAACTGCAGCACATTTAAATAATGAGGTAACGATACCGGAGTGAAGTGAGTTGTTGAATAGATTAGTGACGAAGGTGGCAATGGATTTGAAGTTTGTCTGGATGAGTTTGAATGGGTAGGCCGGGATACTGTAAACTAATGAAGAACCATCAGATTCCATTAACTTGTAAAATGTCAGGAGTTTTGAGATCAGGGTAGAAGAGGGAACAATTGCTGGGGTAGTGGATGGGAGTTGGGACTGGGTAGAGATGGGGTGGGCTTTGGTTTTGTCTGAAAAACTCAATCAACTGATCCCCCTGGTCTTTATTAATGAAGAGAGGTGAGGGTGAATGCATGGATGAAGGAGCCAATGGATGATTGAGAAGAGGATCTTAGGCTTGTCACAAGCATCAACTAGGATGCTGTAAAGGTGGTTGGGGCGGCCACAATCAAGTGCCTTCCGGTATCGATTGAGCTGGTCCTTGAGCGTGGAAGTTGAGGCCAGATTTTCTCCAAGTCGTTCAGCCCTGCGTGCGTTCACCTTCAGCTCTCAGAGTTCAACATTATACCAGGGGGATGGTTTTCCACCTGAGACACAGCATGATTTGATTGAGGCCAAAACATCCAATAAGCATGATAGGAAGCTGTTGTAAATTTCAACTATTGCATCAGAAGAAGAGTCGAAGTTAATTGCAGCAGAGCATAAACCTGGACTGATGAAGTTAAGATTTTGGAATTGGATTTGGTGCTTAGTGATGGAAATGGGTGGCGATACCTGGAGATCAAATCATGCAGCGGAATGATCAGACAGACCAGGATCAGTGACGGACAGGTTGGTTACAGGTATGCCCCTTGAGCAAGCCAGGTCCAGAATATGGCCACATCTGTGAGTGGCAAACGTCACAGATTGAATAAATACAAATGAATTTAGAGTGGCCGTGAGATCCCTTGCTAGGGAGCTCCTTGGAGAGTCGACATGAATGTTGAAATCTTCAAGCAACTGAATCTTCTCACAACTAGAGCACAGCTTAACAGCTCTGACATTAATTTATATGTGGATAAAGCTCATTACCAATATCAGTCCCCGTGTAATCATGTAGATTGTTGCAGTGCAGCCAGAACCTGTCCCGGTAGACACAAAATAGGGTGATACCATAGGGCACTGGTGGCAATTTAGTCAACAGGCAAATTAAACTAGACAGCATGTCTTTGGACGATAAGAGGAAATCAGAGTATCCAGCTATATATGGAGATGTAGAATGGAGTTTTGTTTATCATGGGCTTCATTATAATTATTATATTGATGCTTGTTTAACCAGGGGAGCCTCACCGAGTCTCAAGACTCTATTAGGAGAGTCCTGCCAAGTATTCATAGTAGAAGGCGATATTGTTGCGTGTGATCCCAATTTCAGCAGTTCTATCGTATGGTGGGTTTTTTAACTAATGCAAAACAAAGGCAGAACAAAGGCAGAATATACACACCAAGCACAGAATGGCACCTGAGTTGGGAATCTGGCCAGCACCCTCTGGCTGTGTCAACCATGCTTTTAGCCATAATGCTCCACATTGTACATGCACAGCTGTGTTCTCACAACTTGTCACCTCACAGGTGTGTCGTGTCTCACCTACTCAATCCATTGGTGAGCCCCTTAACCTACTTAGTGAGCAAGTGTGAGCACTCTCACCTGGTTGGTAAGCAGGTGTAAACACTCTCACCTGGTCGGTAAGCAGGTGTGAGCACTCACCTAGTCGGTGAGCAGGTGTGAGCAGGCGTAAGCAGGTGTGATCACTCTCACCTTGTTGGTGACAGCACAAAGTCAAAGTCGAAGGTCTCGTCGGTGATGAACGCTGGCTCTGAGAGAGAGAGAGAGAGGCGGCATGTGGCAACGCGAGAGTTTAAAATCATGGTCATTACATCGTGTTAGTGCCGGATGACGCAACTCACACGATGATAATGATGATTATTATTATCATAACTAATTGTCTGACCTCACGTTAACTTTGTAAGTGTCTAGGACAAGGCATGGAGTGACTTGACCACGTCTCCCTGCCACCTCATAATCCGTCGAGACTTGTGGGCACAATTCAAGAATTGATTATTATTATTGCGCCACGTTTGTTCCAACTCATGTAAAACGTCTGTCTCACTCGTCGTGTTTGCATCATGTCCATTGCCCATCACATTCCTATTGTCCATCACATTCCTATTGTCCATCACATTGGTTTAGTTAATCACATTGGTGTAGCGCATCACATTCGTACCATCTCATACGTTGGGTCTCACTTGCAGACCTCATTTGTTCTGTTAGCCCGAAGGCATCACCATTGTACCATTCCCACAAAGATAACATTTACACGTAAATTACATAAACTGTCAAACCGATAGACTTTGACCGGCACAATATGTTGCACGTATCGCAAGCACATAGGGGTTTATTTTGAGTCTATGAATGTCCACGTGCCTGCCCACGAGCCCCATGCCCTACCTTCGGCCTGCCCAGGCCCCTCAACTGCCTTGTATCCCGGGTCCCAGGCCTTGTTGCCAAGTGGCGTGGTGGAGCTGGTCACATTGCAAGTGGCGGCCGGGGAGTTGGTGATGTCCAGCAGACAGCCTGTGGGATTGAGGGCGGGGGTCGACACCATATACTCTGCACACCGCATCGACTCAGGACAATGGAATGATGCATGGCACCGACACCTGGGGCTCAGCACCGAGACTCACAAGCAGAGATCGATCTATGTCCAGTTGGAGGCCTCACCGAACGGTGTAAAGCCTTGAACGTGGCTTCACTGCCTGCTCCAAACAAGTCATTGGCCAAAACTTCAGCCTATTATACAATCGATGCTTTCTTGATGCAGCACAGCACATGATATTCTACAAGGACTATAAAAATGAACAAGAGCACAAATATCACTGAGTCAATGCTTATAAGAAAAACAATTTGAAATCTCATCTCATCTCATTATCTGAAACCGCTTAATCCTATATAGGGTCACGGTGAAGCCGGAGCCTATCCCGGAAACACAGGGCGTAAGGCAGGAATACCCGACGACGGGACGCCGGTCCATCGCCGGACAATTTGAAATCCAAAAAGCTTAATAAAAGAGCCTCACTAAATGTCGGCTGTTTTATTTCAAACCTGGGATAACAATGTAAAACAAGTATTACCTTGGCCTTAATAAGTTTGTGTGTTAAGTTTGTTTTGTAAGCTACATGTTATAGTCAACTATGCTGAGAATTAAATTTCGCAAATTTCCAGCCATTCTGCATCTCCATATATAGCCAGGAACCCTGTTTCCTCCCATACACCAGACAAGCTGCCTAGGTTAATTGGCCTGTGCCTACATTATCCCAGTGCTATGTGATGCACTGGCGTCCTATCGTGGGTACAGCTCCACCTGGCACCGTGTCTGACTGGATAGATTCTGGCTCCCCACAACCCTGTAAAATATTAAGCAGGTACTGATGATGATGAAAGCTGGTAAATCCAGTTACAAACGACAACTAAGACTGGTGAAACTAGGCCACTAAAACGGTGCACTAGTGTGGGCCAATCACTTTCAAGGATAATGAATCATTTTCAAAGGTTCATTTATGGTAATTTTTTTTATAAACTTGATACCTTGTGAAAGTTGTCCATTTCGTGTTTGAAGATCTTAACACTAACTTAACACCCTCATGCCAGACATTCACCGCAACTATCAATAGTTCATCATTCTCTGCCTCGGCTCACTCCGTCTCTGATGCGACAGTAGAAACTTACAACAGCATGCTCTCAAGCATACGGGATGACATGGCACCATTAAAATCACGCGAAATCTGGAGGAAAACCATCCCCCTGGTGTACTGCTGAACTCCGGGACCTCAAGGCGAATGCACGCAGGGCCGAACGGACTTGGAGAAAATCTGGCCTCACCGCTCATGCTCAAATCTTTAAGGACCAACTCAACCGCTACCGGAAGGCACTTGACTGCGCCCGTACCAATCACTTTTCCAGCATTCTGGCTGATACCTGCGACAAGCCTAAGATTCTTTTCTTTACCATTAATTGGCTCCTTCGTCCAACCAATCACGCTTACCACTCTTTATCAATAAAGTTCAGGCAGATCAGTTGATTCGGTGTTCCTGAAAAAAAACGACGCCCACGGTATCTCTACCCATTCTCAACTGCCAACCAATACCGCAATAAATGTTCTTCCACCTATCTTGATCTTAAAACTCCTGGAATTTTCCGAGTTATCAGAATCAGATGTCTCTTCATTATTAACCAGATCTCGGGCTATAAACTGCTCCTTGGACCCCTTCTCATCCAAAATCATCGGGGCAAATTTTAAATCCCTTGCCACTTTCGTCACTAATTTCTTTAATAACTCATTCACTCTGCATCGTTCCCCACTATTCAAATGTGTCACAGTTACCCCTCCGCTTAAAAAAATGGGGCCTCGATTGCAACATCCTTGTTAATAATCGCCCATCCCAAATCTACCATTTCTCTCTAAGAACCTTGAATGTACAGTAGCCACGCTACTCCAGAAACACGTTCTCAACAATGACCTCCTCGATCCCTTCCAATCTGAGTTCAAATTCGACCATAGTACTGAAGTGCTCTGGTCAAAGTAGTTAATGACCTAGTCGTCGCTGCTGATGAAGGCATGCCAAGTATTATTGTCCTCCTGGATCTGAGCGCTGCCTTAGATACCGTTGACCAGCCGATCTTACTTGAGCAACTGAAGGGTACAGAGGTCTCTGGCAGTGCCCTGCACTGGATGAGCTCCCACCTCGACGACCGGAAACAGTTCGTCAGCCTCGAAGGACAAAACTCAGAGATCCATTCTGTTATGTCTGGAGTTCCTCAGGGTTCAGTTCTCAGCCCATTCCTCACCAGCATCTACATACAAACACTTGGCCATATGCTGTGCAGCTTCACTCTCAGCTACGATTGCTATGCTGATGACATCCAAATCTATATCCACGCACAGCCATCCATCACCGTGTCTGGCCTTTGCATGTCGTCCTCACTGTCAACTGTGAAAACCTGGCTGAATTCAACATTCCTAAAACTAAATGGCGACAAAACAGAAGTTTTGCTTGTCAGAACCCCGCACTAATTGTCCAAGGCTGAACGTATCCAATTCATGCTTGACGACCAGACCATTGAAGCTACTAAGGCAGTCCGGAGTCAAAGAGTGACTCTTGATTCCTCACTCAGCTTCGAGACACACATCAACAAGGTGACGAAGGTAGTCTATTTCCATCTCAGAAACATAGCCAGACTGCACAACATCCTGTAACCCTCCGACGCTGAAAAGATAATCCACGTCTTCATCTCTTCACGAATCGATTTTTGCAATGTACTACTCCCTGGCATCCCTGCCTACCTGATCAATCGTCTCCAACCTGTGCAGCATGCGGCTGCTAGAATCCTCACTCGCACACCAACCCACGATCACATATCCCCAGTGCTGATGTCTGTCCACTGACTACCGGTTGAATACAGGATTGAATTCAAGATCCTCCTCCTCACCTACAAGGCTCTCACTGACGCTGCTCCGACATACACCCGTGATCTACTTCAAGCACCCTCCTCAACACAACTTCGATCTTCCAATACGGACCTGCTGCAAGTCGCACCTGCATTCCATGGGTGACAGAGCCTCTCGTGCGCTGCTCCCAGACTCTGGAATTCCCTTCTATTGGAGATCTCGTCTGAGGACTCATTTGTTTCATCAGGCTTTCAAGTCCTCTGGCGAGGACTGTTGATGCGGCTCATTGTTGTCGTGCCGAGGATGATGGCTCACGGCCGACCTGCGCCTGTTCGGGAACATTTACTCCTTCCCTGTTTGTTGAACAATTCTTTTTGTCGTTTATTTTATGTCCTTTTATAAATTAAGGTTATTATTTGACTTCCAGTTGAACTATCCTGATGTGGTTGTTGTTGTTGTTATGCCGTTCTCTCCACAGCTCAGATTTGTAATAAAACAACCCAAAAATACGTAATTGTTGCTCTTTTGCTGTTATGTCGTTGCTTATGTGGAGGCCCACTTTGTGGGCCTCGGAACCACCAGGGACGCTGGCTGTGTTTTCGTTATGTTCCCCTTGTGAACCCCCCCTCGGAAAGTATTTTATGCCACATAGACACACAGGCAACCACCACAATCGCACTCAACCGCTAGATGCCTGCGCGCATCCATTGTTAGAGTGGACATTTTTACAACAGCATATTGTTCCACACTGATGCAGTGTCTGCACGACACGGGGTTCGGTGGGTAGCAGAACGACGATGGACTCGGCCCCAGCGACGGAGGTTTTGTCCATAAACCCTGTTGCAGAACAGGTTGGTTCGTGGTTCCTTCGTCAGCTGGAATTTGGCCTAGGGGGCGCCGGGTCCACCTACCACTTCTGCCGGGGAGAGAATAACTCCCCCGGAACGTTAAAGCTGCAGACAATTGTGTTCCGGCGAGTTGCCGGCCAGAGGGGGGCCATCCAACCGGCATGCATTGCAGGGCCAAGCTGGGCGGGGCTTTCGATCGGACGTTGCGCGCGATATTCTTGCCTGTTGTTGTAACGGCTAGGTCACGTGGTTTGGGCGGGCCAGACAGCCGGCGCTAGGTGTTGAGATAGTTAGGATTGGCCGATTTCCGAGACTTGCTGGCGCCGGCTGTTTACAACGGCGAGGATTGGTTGGTAGAGGGACCCAACGCTTGGAGATTAGGGAAGGTGGTGCTGATTGGTGGAGAGAGACGGCCGTTAAAAGGGGCGGTACGTCCTGGCAGCCGGAGTATTTGAGCAGGCGCGGAGCAAGGCGGGGGAGTCATTTGTTGAGTCTTTTGTTGAGAGTTGTTGGAGTAGTAGTTGAGTCGCAGTTGCCAGTTGAGTCGAAGCGGTTAGGTTGGCAGCATGTAGAGGGACGAGGGCAGAGCATAGCGGGGTTTAGTTAGTTAGCGGGGTTAATTAGTTAGCGGGGTTAGTTAGTTAACGGGGTTAGTTAGTTAGCGGGGTTAGTTAGGCATGTACGAGAGTTGTGTCCGGAGCCGTGCGGGGCTGTGCCGAGGGGCTATGCCCAAATGGTTGTGCCATGTAGTGTTGTAGCGAGGGAGCAGTTGGGGCGGCTGAAAAGGGACCTCGTCGCGGCGCACGTGTCTGCAGCAGTAAAAGGGGCTTTCAAGACAATTGCTGTCCGGTATTTTGTATCGAAGCGTTGCGTGGGTGAGCGTGGTGTGAACGCGGTCTGAACGCGGTACGGGTGAGAGAATGCGCGCACGCACGTGTGTCTGAGCGCCGCGTGTGATCAATCAGGGACCGAGAGAGCGCGCGCTGCGCATCATCACTCAGGGTCGGAGAGAGCGCGCGCTCCGTGTGATCACTCAGGGACCGAGAGAGATTGGTGTTAGGAGTTAGGGATCGTGGGAGATCCAGAGGGAAGATATTTACGGAGCTGGGGAACCTAGTTTGGGGACCATTAGAGTTTGCGGGCTATCACACTTACATACTGTTCTCTCCACAGCTCTCTGCAGCGCTTTGTGACCCTCGGGTGAAAAGCACTCTAGAAGTGCAATTATTACTAGTATTATTGCCAGAAAAGAGAAAACATTTTCTCTCTTTACATCATCATGCCAATGTTGGTGAAGTAGAAAGAAACGGGAACAACGGGAGATAGAGACTGTCATGGAGAGTTTGCACTGTTAAAACTGTCCGAGAGTACAGCAGTCAAGGAGTGTTGTCGCAGACAGCGGAGTCTCGTCATCGCAGGTTACAGTGAGCAGAACAACAGAGAGAGAAGAGGATGCCATCGCGAAGAAGCCGCTTATCTTCTACCCCTCCTCCTGCGAGCCGCAATCCTAGTCTCGCTGCACAGTGCAGCCATGGCGGCCACGGCCCACTTCGCACTTGGTAATGGTCAGAGCCACCTCACGTTAGTAAGTCGCTAGCAGGCAATAAGCAGAATTCATGCGACAGCCTTGTATCGACTTAACAGAGCCATGTATACGAATGAAATTATTTCACCTCGGGTATATATTGGGAGTAATAACATTTAACCGCTAACATATTCATAATCTGTGACCTTTTTTGGTGGGAGGCCTCCAAGGAGAAGGAGTTAGCGTCTACCTGGGTACTCACTCTCTCCACTTCCTCCGAGTGAATTGTACAGCTGCAAGTAAACGCAAAAGCGCAAATGTTATGCACCGACTTCTATTCAGGCCCAAAGACTACAAGCCACGAAGTCACTGAAGTCTCTTGCTGAAGGAGGGTGGTGCGGTCGGGCCTGTTTGCGAGATCTTGGGTCTCACCTTGTCCCACTGACTTGACGCCTTCTCCCTGACGGCATCTTCTAGCGGATGGTGGCTCTGGGGAAGCGAAGCTGCAATGGGAAGAGAAAGAGAGCGATCAGATGATATAGCGACTACCAGTGTACTTGAGGTGACCAGTGTGAACACGTATAATTACACAAAACACAAGTAACCCCATGGGCAGCAAGATGACCCAGTGGGTAGTGCTATCGCCTCACAGCAAGAAGGCTCCGGGGTTCGAATCTCGGCTCGGGTGCCTTTCTGTGTGGAGTTTGCGTGTTCTCCCCATGTCCGCGTGGGTTTTCGCCAAGCACTCCGGTGTCCTCCCACAGTCCAAAAAACATGCTGCTACATAAGTTAATTGGCTTGCAGACTAAATTACCCGCAGTGCCCCGTGACGGACTGGCGTCCCATCGTGGGTATATCCCTGCCTTGCGCCCTGTCTACCGGCATAGGCTTCGGGTCACCGCGACCCTTTACAGGACTAAGCGGTTTCTGACAATGAGATGAGATGAGACAAGTAACCCCACAAACACACCACATATTGTACACAATAGCAGTCAACAACTGCCACCGTTTGACAAACTGAAAGTGACAACAACAGCACTTGTGCCATGTTAGGTGTACTTTGAGGCCACGTGATCTGCTGAAGGCTCGCTGTCAAGTAACAGGACAAACCCAAGTGCAATGGGTTGATTGAGATGACCGCTCACTACTATGCCAACGTGATGCGTTTTAGCCGTCCACAGCTCGGCTAGTTGTAAGCACTGCTCCTCTACGTTGTTAGTCACAGACAAAAAGACACGCTCGCAGTGACACACATTGACAGACGCAAACAAGACTGGCGTTACACGAACAAGCCGTTTGGTCTGCAGCGCTACATTAACTGCAGCAGAGGGCAGTGCAGCAACATCCGCAATCAAACTCGCAGAGCGGCGTCGGCGATCCTTCATCTAGCAGTGGATTGACAAGACTTAGAGGGCTGTCTGAAAATGTATATGCGCAGCCTCAACAAGAACAATCGGTGATGTCACCACAGTGCTTGTTCCAAATGGTGTCACTTCGAGGCTATTACACGGATTGTCAGAGTTGCCGGCGGCTCACGGGATACACCCAGTGCCATGGGTTGTTTGACTGGGACGACTGACACAGGTACCATGTGTGGTGTCCAGTGCCAACTCGCCGAGTTTTATCCGCTCGGTGCTTCACTCGTTGTTGTGAACATCGCTCTTCCCCCCTGCCCCCCTGCGTTGTTGCTGGATGAGACGGCTGCCCACCGTGGCTGTGGTTACAGTCCACGTGACAACGCGACCCTCGCGTTGGAAATTCGTGACAATAAACCAACCCCCATCACTCGCTCATCACTGCCGGTAGCCGTGGGTGCGTGACTGAATGTGACCGCGTGATTGACTGTGGCCGCGTGACTGTGGCCGCGTGACTGGGCTGCGCCCCACTCACCCAGGCGCCAGCATCTCCAGCCGTGCGGCAACCGCGCGGTGGTGGTCGCAGTGATGGTGATGCCACGATGGATGTCGCCGCTGCTGCTGTCGCTGTCTCGATATTGAGGATGTTGGTGAGGAGGATGTTGGTGAGGAGGAGAATGGTAAAGAGGATGATGGTGAGGAGGATGATGGTGAAGGATGCTGGTGAGGAGGATGCTGGTGAGGAGGATGATGGTGAGGAGGATGTTGGTGAAGAGGATGTTGGTGAGGAGGAGAGGATGATGGTGAGGAGGATATTGGTGAAGAGGATGATGGTGAGGATTGCGAGCTGCGAATTCAAAACTGATCACGTGCCCGAGCGGCCGCGCCCTATTGGCCAAGCTTCCCAACGATCACGCGTGCCGTCAAGTGCGCGCCGCGCGATGATTGGCCAGGCGCGGGTATTTAAACAGCGCCGGGTCACAATTAAATAATTAATCGGGGGCCGTCAATCATCAGGGGCCCGCCCCGCTACCGGGGTCACCGCGACATCGCGCCGCCCAGCCAGGCTGAGCTTCCACCCAACTGTTCTGCGCTATTGTTTCGAGGAGCGCTATTAATAATAGTAATTGCAATTGTGGTGCATAGTCTCGACCGTGCCAAGCTACGTGCATGTGGGGAGTGCCTTAGGGTCCCCCATGTCAATTATCAGCGAGTCACGAGGTGCTGAGTCATAAAAATAACTCGTGGTCGGTGACGAAGCTGGCAGCTGCGCCTGCGGGCGTGCATATGTGGATATAAGCGCGTGTTTGTGGGCGGTAGAGAGACCTCAACTGAAAAGTGTTTGAAGAGGCCGCGTCACGATGTATGGAGCGTTGATGTGTAAGAGTTCGTTGTGGGCCGCTACTCAGGCCGTATGTTGCTGGGGGAATAAAGCATTGAAAAGCATCCAGAAGGCCTCTGCTCATCTGTCGCTGGCTGGGTGAGTGTGTGGAGTTGGGGCTTTCTGG
>JAZEWT010000008.1:13607753-13624036 GCA_036362905.1 Mordacia mordax | reverse complement strand
GGGGGGCGGCCGCGGGGATATATAAGGGGGGAGACCAGGAGGACGAGACAGAGAGCTACGCGTGGTCTGCGGGGATATTAAAGGACCCTATGTTTCGAACTTTCGCCGGAGATATGAGTGATTCGGAAGTCCGCGAGGTTGGAGGAGTGTGGTCGGAGGCCGGAGGGAGGCCGATGGCGAGTTACGAGCGAGGGGGTGAGGATGCTGACACGGTCTCCACCGACTCCTTGTTGACCATCCCGGCCGCGCCGTACCTAGCACGGAGGCCGGAGCCTCGACCCAGGAGCCGGACTCTCAGCATGCCGCGGCTAGTGAGAGAGGTACGGGAGGCGCCTCGCCCAGGGTCACGACCGGTGCGCCACAAGTGCATCGCCAAGTAATGGTGAAACAGTTATGCCGCCGCTGAAGCTCTGGAAGCCGACTCCACATGGCCGCACGCGCAAGTCAACCCCCGTGTGTCTGGCGGGGATTACGACAGGTCGACTCCCTTGGAGGGTTCCCCGCCGAGACACCACAGCATTTATAGAGCGCTTTTCAATCGAGAGTCACAAGGCGCTGCACAGAGCCGCGGAGAGAACGGCATGACAATGACAAAGACGGAAAATCAGCAATAATAAAAAAATTTGGGTTTTTTTACAAATCGGAGCTGTGAATAAAACGGCATGTCAACAACATCAGGACAGTTCAACTTAAAGTCAAATAGTAGCAATAAATTATAGGATATAAAATAAGTATTGAAAAAATAATTCTTCAACAAAACAAAGAAGGAATAAATGTTCCCAAGCAGGCACAGGTCAGCAGAAAGCTATCGCTATCATCCCAGCACGAAAACATTGAGCTGCATTGACAGTCCTAACCAGAGGGCTTGAAAGCCTTACGGAGCAAGTGAGTCTTGAGACGAGATTTGAAGACGCCCAGGGACTCAGCTGACCAATTCTCCAATAGAAGGACATTCCAGAGTCTGGGAGCAGCGTGCGAGAAGGATCTGTTACCTATCAAATGGAAGGGCAATCTGGGCACATGCAGCAAGCGCGTATTGGAAGATCGAAATTGTTGTGTTGAGGAAGATGCCTGAAGTAGGTCATGGATGTATGTCGGAGCAGCGTCAGTGAGAGCCTTGTCGATGGGAAGGAGGATCTTGAATTCAATCCTGTATTTAACCAGTAATCAGTGGAGAGACATCAGTGCTGGGGATATTTGATCGTGGATGGGTGTGTGAATGAGGGTTTTTGCGGCCGCATTCTGCACACGTTGGAGACGATTGATCAGGTAGGCAAGGATGCCTGGGAGCAATAAATTGCAGTAATCGATTCTTGAGGAGATGAATATGTGTATAAGCTTCTCAGCATCAGCGGGTGACAGGATGTTGCGCAGTCTGGCTATATTTCTGAGATAGAAATAGGCTACCTTCATCACCTTGTTTATGTGTGTCTCGAAGCTGAGTGAGGAATCAAGAGTCGCACTCAGACGCCAGACTGCCTTAGCAACTGCAATGGTCTGGTCGTCGTCAAGCATCAATTTGTATAGGTTCAGTCTTGGACAATTGGTGCGGGGCTCTGACAAGCAAAACTTCTGTTATGTCGCCATTTCGTTTTAGGAAATTAGAATTGAGCCAGGCCTTCACAATTGACAGTGAGGACGACATGCAAAAACCAGACACATTTATGGATGGCTTTGCGTGGGTATAGCTTTGGGTGTCATCGGCATAGCAATGGTAGCTGAGATTGAGGCTGTGCAGGATATGGCCAAGTGTTTGTATATAGATACTGAAGAGGAGTGGGCCGAGAACTGAACCCTGAGGAATTCCAGACAAAACAGGATCGATCTCTGAGTTTTGTCCTTTGAGGCTGACGAACTGCTTCCGGTCGGACAGGTTGGAGCTCAGCCAGTGCAGGGCAAAGCCAAAGACCCTTATACCCTCCAGTCGCTCAAGTAAGATCGGGTGGTCAACGGTATCAAAGGCAGCGCTCAGGTCCAGGACGACATGAATACTTGGCAAGCCTTTCATCAGCAGCCACGAGTAAATCGTTAACTACTTTGACCAGAGCAGTTTCAGCACTATGGCCGATTCTGAACCCAGTTTGGAAGGGATCGAGGAGGTCATTGTTGAGAACGTGTTTCTGGAATTGCGCGGCATTGGCACGTTTAAGGATCTTAGAGAGGATTTGAGCTGGGGCGATAATTATCAGGGATGTTGCAATCGAGGCCTGTTTTTTTTTAATAGTGGGGGTAATTGCGACACATTTGAATAGAGGGGGAATGATACCAGAGCGAAGTGAGTTATTAAAGAGTTTAGTGACGAACGTGGCAAGAGATTTAAAATTTGCCCGGATGATTTTAGATGGTAAGGGCTTGTTTGAGGAGCGTTATTGTTTAGAGGAGGGCCACGCTCGCCGATCAGTTTTACAGGCACCACAGCAGCAACCGCCGTTCGTCACTAAGCGGACGGTGACGTCCCCACGGCGCATGTGCTAAGCCAGGTGCACTTTGAGGACATGCGAAGTGTCGAAGGCTCGCTGACAGGTCATGGTACAGACCCAGGTGCCATGGGTTGACTGAGATAACTGTCCGAGGCACCGCCTGTTAGAGGGAGACTGCTTCCACCTGCCCCGTAGCATCCTTCACGAACATCTTCTTTGGAAATCTATATTGACACTACTGGTACCAGTCATGGGCAAGTCCGATCAGCTTTACATTCTTCTGCTCCACATCAGTCCATCTCTTCTACAGCCTATGCTGCGCCCGTTTATCCCCCTTCATCCGACCAAACCAAAGCTGCTTGGGCAACCGGCAGCTGGACTTGAGGGCTATATGACCCAGCCAACACAGCTTCGCTTGCCGGAAAAGCTCACTATTGGGAATCTGTCCTAACTTTTAAGGATCTGTTGAGCTCCTTACACAATCTAGTCTGATTAAACCAGATCGTAGGCAGGCCAGCTGGAAAGTCCCCATTCAGCACAGATATTCAGAGGGGTCCACGTTACGCGGCCACAGTGAGAAGGCATCACTGCAAAACTCAGAGCTTTCACTTGAGAGATAGGTCAGGCAGCTTCCACACAGCCTTACGCAGCTGATGAAAGAATTACGCTGCTCGATTGAGTCAGACTGAGATTTCTTTCCAAAATGGAACCGGTCATAGGAGCACTTCTCAGGTATTGAAACTTCTCCACTCTCGACAACTGTCCCATTTCTCAAGGGAAGCTGAGGGGGTACAGTGCTTGATGGCACAGAGTATCCAGGTAGTTGCTTGGTTTTTGTGGGGGTGATGGTAAGTCCCCATCTCTTTGTGGCACGTCATAGGTCCAACTATAGTCTCCACTTCTCAGAGTGAACAATAATCACCAGATCTTTAACTTACGCAACATGTAATGATGTAGGTTTTTACGGCTCGATGCATGATTACTTCTAAAAGTTGCTCTTTCGGGATAGCCGCGTCAATCGCTCCCCCTCCTTCGCGACATTTCGCTTCACACGTTGGAGGCATCCTCAGGCGCTATGTGTTGACACAAGCGAACTACTTGGTCGTGTTGACACACAGCGCCTGCGAATGCCTCCAACGTGTGAGGCGAAACGTCGCGAAGGAGAGGGGGAGCGATCAACGCGGCTATCCAGAAAGAGCAGATTTTCGAATCAATCATCTTACGTAACATTATTGACCAATAGGTAGCTATTCTTTAACCGCACCTGGGTATCGACCAGCCTCCCATTGTATCTGCACCAGATGAAGATTCTACTGGTACAGCCATGGAAAGCCTCTCGAACTACGTGGTCAAAAAAGATGTTGAATAATGTAGGAGCCAGAGGGCATCCCTGTTGCACCCCAAGGTAAACAGGGAATGGCTCTGACTCCCGACCACGTAGCTGTCGAAATGTTGAATAGTATAGGGGCCAGAAAAAATTCCTGCCGCACCCTAAGGTGGACAGAGAATGGCTTCGACTTCTGATCACGCAGGCTTATCCGGACCTCCCCACCATCATGAAGGTTCTTAATTATTGTGCACGCATGATTAATAACCGATAATCCTTGCCTATGAATCGTATCATAGGCCTTGACCAGATCAATACAAAAGAGATATAGGTCCTGTTGGAATTCCCTATACCTCCACTCCAGCATTTTGAGATATGGCGTCTGTATAGTACCGCCCCAGCCTGAAACCACATTGGGGTTCAGCAAGCCTCTCCTTAGCATGCCTGGCAAGGCGATGTTGGACCCCTTTCCCAGCCTCATACTGTGGAAGGAAATGCCCCTGTAGTTGTTACAATCGGTGCAGGCCCCCATTGTGCTGTCCTCGCCAAGTAATGCATCACAAGGCTACGCAGGGTTAAGCAATGCTTGATCGGGCACACATGCATAGCCAGGATACGTCTAACGCCACTTTGTATTTTAAAAAAGAAACTTGAATTGCAATTGTATGTGAGCTTGCGCTTGTGGTGAACAAGCAACAAAGGGCATAATGGATAGCATTGCAATGTAGATCACTTAACAACACAACATGTGTATACAATGAGCTTCAGTATTCTTACTGCGTCATAGACTCTGAAAGAAAACCCACCCGTAGCATTAATCACATGTCGATACGCGCATTAAACTCGAGAGCACAACTGGTGGGATTGAAGTCCTCTGTCTATGTCTGTTGATGCTGCTCACTGTTGTTTTGCTTGGATGATTGCTCGTTGTTGACCTGCGCATGCTCAAGAACACTTATTCCTTCTTTAATTTGTCTAACAATTATTTTATCTGTTATTTTATGTCCATCGTTGATGTATAGCCATTATTTAACTTTAATTGATCGACTCTGATGTAAATTGATCTACTCTGACATTGTTGTTGACGTGCCGTTCTCTCCACAGCTCTGTGCAGTGCTTCGTGACATTCTGGTGAAAAGCGCTCTAGAATTGCAAATATTATATGTGCTAATTTCTAACTATATCAATGCACCTACTCATCACATTGTTGTCTGATCCTTATTCGTAACAACAGAACAGCATGATTGTCTGCATAGCCCTGGCATAGATTACAACATCCCTGATAATTATCAGCCCATCTCAAATCTACCGTTCCTGAAACACGTTCTCAACAATGACCTCCTCAATCCCTTGCAATGTGGGTTCAGATTCGGCCATAGTTCAGATTCGGCTCCGCAGCTCTGTGAAGCGCTTTGGGACCCTCGAGTGAAAAGCGCTCTAAAAATGCAATTATTTTTATTGTAGCACTGAAACTGCTCTGGTCAAGTAGTTAATGACCTACTTGTCGCTGCTGATGAAGGATTGCCAAGTTTTCTTGTCCTCCTGGACCTGAGCGCTGCCTTTGATACGGTTGACCACCTGCACTTACTTGAGCGACTGGAGGGTATAGGGATCTCTGATTTTGCCCTGTATTGGCTGAGCTCCTACCGCTCTGACGGGAAGCAGTTCACCAGCCTCGGAGGACAAAACTCAGAGATCCATTTGTTTTGTCTGGAATTCCTCAGGGTTGAGTTCTCAGCCTACTCCCCTTCAACATCTACATACCACCACTTGGCCAAATCCTGCGCAGCCTCAATCTCAGCTACTATTGCTATGCCGATGACATCCAAATCTATATCCATGCAAAGCCATCCATTAATGCGTCGGGTCCTTGCATGTCGTCCTCACTGTCAACTGTGAAGGTCTGGCTCAATTCAAATGGCCTAAAACTAAATGGTGACAAAACAAAAGCTTTGCTTGTGTAATGATGTAGGTTTTCACGGCTCGATGCATGATGATTGCTTCGAAAAGCTGCTCTCTCGGGACAGCCGCGTCGATGGCTCTCTCTCCTCTCCTCGCGACGTTTCGCCTCACACGTTGGAGGTATCCTCAGGCGAAGTGTTCGTGCGCGGCTTCTATTGTCTCCTTATATGTGTGGGCGTGATGCGTGTGTTCTTTGTTGTGTGAGTCCGCTTGTAAGTCACCTTGACACTAATTTCCATATCCTATTCCCACCCCCGGAACTGTGATTTCCCCCTCCCTGCTTTGTCTGTGGCTAGTCCCCTAATTTCCATCTCATGAAAAGATGCCCCTCACACAATTATTGAAGTCAGGACAGCAGGACATCAGAGAGGGATCGTCTAATTGTGTGAGGGGCATCTTTTCATGAGATGGAAATTAGGGGACTAGCCACAGACAAAGCAGGGAGGGGGAAATCACAGTTCCGGGGGTGGGAATAGGATATGGAAATTAGTGTCAAGGTGACTTAGAAGTGGACTCACACAACAAAAAACACACGCATCACGCCCACACATATAAGGAGACAATAGAAGCCGCGCACGAACACTTCGCCTGAGGATGCCTCCAACGTGTGAGGCGAAACTTCGCGAGGAGAGGAGAGAGAGCCATCGACGCGGCTGTCCCGAGAGAGCAGCTTTTCGAAGCAATCATCAAAAGCTTTGCTTGTTGGAACTCAACACCAATTGTCCAAGGCTGAACCTATCCAATTAATGCTTGACGACCAGACCATTGAAGTTGCTAAGGCGGTTCAGAGTCTGGGTGTGACTCTGGGTGTGACTCTTGATTCCTCACTCAGCTTTGAGACACACATCAACAAGGTGACGAAGGTAGCCTATTTCTATCTCAGAAATATAGCCAGACTGCGCAACATCCTGTAGCCCTCCGACGCTGAAAAGCTAATCCAAATTTTCATTTCTTCACGAATCGATTATAGCAATGCACTACTCCCTGGCATCCCTGTCTACCTTATCAATTGTCTCCACGATCACATATTACCAGTGCTGGCGTCTCTCCACTGACTACCGGTTAAATACAGGACTAAATTTAAGACTTTCTTTCTCGCCTACAAGTCTCTCCATGCGCTACTCCGACATACATCCGTAACCTACTTCAGGCACCCTCAACACAACTTCGATCGTCCAATACGGGCTTGCTGCATTGTGCCCAGATCGCATCTCCGTTCGGTGGGTAACAAAGCCTTCTCGCGCACTGCTTCCAGATTCTGGAACTCCCTTACATTGTAATTTTAGTCAGCTAAGTCCCGGAGCACCTTTAAATCCCGTATTAAGATTCACTTGTTCTGTAAGGCCTTGAAGTCCTCTTCCTAGGAATGTTAATATTGCTCTCTGCTGTATCCTGTTGACCTGCGCCTGCTCAGGAACACTTATTTCTTCCCATATTTGCTTAAGAATTATTTTATTTCTGATTTTATGACCTTCATTGATTGATCGTCATTATTTAACTTAATCTTCTCTGATGTTGTTGACATGCCGTTCTCTCTACAGCCCTGTGCAGCGCTTAGTGACCCTCGGGTACAGAACGTTCTAGAAATGTAATTATTAACCACTTTAGCTTTCCACCTAAAACGCGTGATATTTAGACTGGAGCTACGAAGTTGAGTGCCACCTTTCGATTCCCCATTGAATAGCATTGAAATCGATTCCGTTATACCTCTTTGAAAATAAATCGATTCCCGGAAAGCATTTACATTACGCAAGCATGTTTAAGTATGTAAAATATCCCAATTGTTTAGGACTGCATACTAACATCATCACCCAAATGAGCTGTTCATGGAACTGCCTGCCGCCGCATGTCGCGAAGGCGAGAAGAGTGACGCTCGATACTGATATCATGAAACAGCAGCTGAGTGCAACACTTCTTGAAGCACACATTTATAATTTTATGGGGAGATATCAAATGTCTATTTTGTCACAAGCTCAAAGGTCTCACAAACACAGCTACATCGTTCTGACACAGCAATTTCGCCCGGGTATCTCAGAGGTGTGGCGGTCTCACGAACGCAGCGATGCAACTGAGTTCACAGGCAGCCGCAGTTGGCCCATCATCCCACAGCCGATTTCCACGACGGAGCCGTGGTCCCTCCTGCTGACACAGAGGCCGGCTGCAAATTGGGCCGTGAACCACCACGATCGGAAACTCCAGCTTCCGGCGACTCTACCTTATGCAGACACATATGACAGGCCTCCTCCTCCTCCTGTCTCACGTTCTACATGATGGTCCAGATGTCTTGTAACCCTCCTGTAATTTTCTAAGAATTGGGCGGGAGCACACAGGAATCTATTATTCTTTTCACGATCTTAAATTTGTTCTCATAAACAACATTTTCTGCGGGAGGACAAAGTTTAGTTCCCATAACTTTTTAAAATTCCACTCCTGTCTAAAACCAATCGGTGTTTAATATAATGTAAGCAAAATAAAATGACAAACTTTATTGATCTGAAATAAATAAGGGTTATTTAAAACAGAAATGAATGAGCTAAGGAAAACAAATATCAAGGGGCAATTCAATGAGGTTCACACGACATCCAGACCACCCTATATATCCCAAGAGTTTATGCTGCATCACTGACGCATGTCATCCTTCATCAACAGACCCTGCTTAACCCTATAGATCGCGGTGAGCCGGAGCCTATCCTGACAGACACGGCGCAAGGCAGGCTTGTACCCCGGATAGGACATTAGTCCATCATAGAAAACCAGGGGAAAGTTAGTCATCAGGCTAATTAACACGGACAACATATTTTTAGACTGTGGAAGAAAACCAGAGTACGCTGCGAAACCCCACGCGGACACAGGGTAAACTCAAACTCCACACAGAAAGGCATCCGAGCTGTGAATTTAACCTGGGTACTTCTTGATGCAAGGCAGTAGCACTACTCACTGCGCCTCCTGACGCACATCCTCTGGCTAAAATTATATTTTTTAGAATCTATACTTCCTGGGCACGGCTTTCCCCTCCGTCCTGCCCGAGCCGACTCATCCCTCCCTCCACGCGCCTCCTCCCAGGCATCTACCCGCCACTTGCACGCAGCAGCAGCAACCAGACGCTGCTTGGCTCGGGCTGCAGACAGAGTTTGTTCTCAAGCCTGCAAGACAAATCGAGAGGCTGCCTCCTCTCCGCATTCGCCAGCTGCTCCCCGCCCCAAAACCGCGCTTACAAAGGTCACGGCTGCTGCTTCCGCAGGCGCCACGTCCCGCTGGCAGCTCCTCGGCGCCGACGAGCGAGCGAACTAGCGGGAGAGTGAATGAGTCTGCACGGCGACTGTGCAGCCTATTCCGTCAGCCGGGGTGAAGAAAAAGGACTTCTCGGTGTCAAGGATTCGAGAAACTGGTGCGAGTCGCGATCGCCGTTTTCATTTGGTGGACGAGGAACGGAGGAGCCATGCAAGAAGCGACATGAATGCAGCCAGAAGGTGCAGCAAAGTCACACACACACACGTGTACACCCATATACAGGCACACACAGGTGTACATCCACATACAAGCTACACGCACAAGTGTATACCCACATACATACACATATACAAAGTGTACACCTCCACACAGGCACATACAAACAACGGTGTATACCCACACACAGGCACAAGCATGTCGATATATACCCACACATACACACATAGATATGCACCCACACACACACACGGGTACATCCACGTAAAAAGATTCCCGGTGCAGCCTTAACAGACGACAGGGTCCAAGTGCCGTTAGCGAGCACCTATGAAGGTCCACACGGACGACACACGAGGAGGTGGGTGACCAGCAGCACGTCCGGCCACCTTTGACTCCCTAGTGGCAATATTTACACATCCCACCGAGGTAATCATTTGAGGCTGAACAGACCTAGGGGAGGCCTATGACCGGTTCAGAAATTCGTCACTGGTGGTGTCCGTACGCGGGAATCGAACTCTGACCGCCAGGTTTGTGGCCTAGAGCACTAACTATTGAGCTACTGCTCCACATATACGTACACACACACGTACGCACACACACACACGTGCAGTGTCGTAGGAGCTTGCATGGCGCGACCATGCGGTGCCGTGGCTGCCATACTTCACCCTCCCCACCGCCCCGTGTGTGAGCAGGGTGCTGCTGCGACCCCGGAGGAGCGGTCCTACGTTCGGTGCCGCCCCGTGGCGCCGGAAATACGGCGCCGCCAAGGAACGCGCACCGCCAGTCACGGCGGTCATCGTGGTGGCGATGGCGTTCGCGGCCACTCTGCTTCTGTTCTACCTGCTGTGGGTCGTGTGACTGCCAGCCCCATCATCACCGGCAACCACGGAACATTTCCGACCCCCACTAGGAATCGACGACACCCCAGCACGCAGCTACTACAACCACTGCTGGCGCCCAGCATTAATCACTTTCGGCAACATCTGGCATCGGCACCAGATTTGGACGCAGACAACGACTGCGCTGTTACGACCAGACGGAACGCAAGGGGGGAGAATGAGGCATTCCTTTCAGGCTTGGTGCTCACGACCCAGACGTAGCACAGACGCCTCTACCAGCAACTAGGTTTAACTCGCCTTTTAAAATGGGCATTTAACACAATCTCCGACCGAAACGCATAATCAACACTCACACTTTAATCCAGCTCACTGCGAGCTCTTGGTGTCTCGACCAAGACAGCGGATACTGACGGCGGGTATGTGTATGACCATTGATGCTGGGCACCGACCCTCTCGTGTACTGTGCCGGCCTTCACAGGTGCTCGCGAACAGCACCTGCCCCAACAGTCTGTTATGGGTTTTTGTGTGCGACCGAGGTCTGGATATCAAGATGCAATGTCCTCCACTGACCCGGCGTCCGCAACGGTTCTGCTCAAGGTCTTCACACGGACGTCTCAAATAGACCCACCAGTTGCAACGCTTGATGTTATGCAAGACGATCGCCATGCAGCGGCCTTGCGGACAGTGCTCGGCCAAAAGCTCTCATCCCAAGCATAACCCCAGCACTCACCCGGGAGCTATCGCCAAAGTCTTGTTTATTTCATTAACAAGTTTCAGTAAAATACACCGAGTGCACCATGACTGCAATACTGCAACGTGTACGATCGATGAGCGGCACGCGAGTGTCATGCACAGAATATGACAATCGGTTCCCAAAATCCATCAGATCGAGAGACGGAATACTGCAACGAGCCGCGCACCTCTCTGTGTCAGAAAGAAACAGCGGTGCTGAATTACGTCACAGAGCTGCTTCTTAAACCCGCCGGAGAAGCTGGCTTGAGGCAAGGCAAGATGGTGCGCGAGGAGGCACCATCTTCACGCCACCTCTGCCCTAAAGCGCCTCCTTGGCGGCCATGCGGCACAGCACAGCGTCAAGCAGCGTCCCGATTCCTTCCTCCTCTGCCACCACCTTGTAAGTCTTAACACGCGCACCAACAGTCACACACAGACGTTGACAGAATCATGAGCACCGGAAAACAAGCACAAAGATCTCCGTGTACACTAACGAGACTGTACAAGTGCTGTTAGTGAACACCTATAAAGGCTGGCACGGCACACGAGAGGGTGGGTCGGTAGCCAGACACACGTGCCTGGCCGCCTTTGTTTCGCCGGTGGCAATGTTTACACATTGCACCAAGTACTCATTTGTGGCTAATTTGACCTAGGAGTGGCCCATGACTGGTTAAGATATTCGACACTGGTCTTGGCCGTGAGAAGGAATCGAGCTCTGGTCTCCGGCTTGTGGCACAGCATGATATCTGCTACACTACTACTCTTCACAGTAGACACAAAACATTTCCCCAAGGTAAACAAAGACAAAGATCCCCCGAATAGCCTTAACATACTGTAGGGCCAAGTGCCTTTAGCGAGCACCAATGAAGGTCGTTACGGCACATGAGGAGGTGGGTGACCAGCACCACGCCCGGCCGCCTTTGTATCTCTAGTGGCAATGTTTACCCTGCACCAGGTACTCATTTGAGGCTGAGCAGTCGACCTAGGAGAGGCCCGGGCTGGTATAGAAAATCGTCACTGGTGTTGGCCGTGAGCGGGATTCGAACACGGGTCGCCGGGTTTGTAGCCCAACGCACTAACCGCTGAGCCACCGCTCCCTATAGGTACACACGGTGATACACACGTGTGCGTGCACCACCACCAGCGCCCACACACACGTGCATCAGCGTTGCGAGCGCCGGGGAGTTTGTGTTCCGGGGCGTGGCCATACCTTGCGTACGCGGGTGAGGTCGGCGAGCACTGGCAGCTCACCAGCGGGCACGCGCTGCCCGCTCACCAGTGCCTCCACCGTGGCTGGGTCCACCCACCCGGTGCCCTCCTCCTCCACCAGCGCCACCAGCACCGCTGTGTCTCTATCCGCCACGCCGAACCTCCGGAACGCATCTGAGATCTGCCACCAGGTGCGTAAAACGTTTTGATTGAGCGGCATTCCCAAAAGAACAACAACGACCACAGCACACCTCGTGTATTTCATCATCTGTTAGCAAGTTCAGCTCAGTGGTGAGATGAAGAATGATTCTTATGAATGAAGTGAGCACACCGATTACGATAATGCCAGATCACTTTCAACTACGCCAAGCATCTTTGGGTCAATTCAGGGTAAAATCAATTCAGAATGACACATTATCATCATTATAGTCTTGCCTTAATCATGTGTAGAATTGTGGAGGCCAGAGCATATCCTGGCACAGGTCGCAAGGCAGGGATATATACCCAGGATTGAATGCGAGTTCACCGCAGGGCACCGCAGGCAATTCAGTCAGGCCAATTAACCTAAGCAGGAGCATGCCTTTTGACTGTGGGAGGAAACTGAAGTACCCAGTGCAAACCTACGTGGAAACGGAAGGAGAACATGCAAACTTTACACAGAAAGGTACCCGGGCTGAGAATCGTACCCGGAACCTTTAATGCTACTCACCGTGCCACCATGCCACCCTTTGATATTCTATTACATAAATTGTTTGGTGAACAGGAACACTCAGCACAGGAACTTTCTGGTGATCGTGTGTGTGTGGAGGCCATGCAGGGCTCACGTTGTTGCTGGGAGACAGGTTGTAGATGACTTCGGAGTGCAGCGCCTTAGTCTTGAGCTTGCCCAGACAGTGCAGGTGCACGGCCTTGTGTGCCGCCACCAACACCTGGAATGGGTCCAGAACCTGTGGCGAGGAGGGGGGTGGGCAGGGGGAGGGCAGGGGGAGGGCAGGGGGGTGAGGGGGGATGGGGGGGGCAGCAGCGGCAGCCCAGTCAGCCCCGCATCGCCCTGTGAGAGCACAGCATGGATATGCACTGGGGGGCAGCAGTTGTCAGAGTGGTTACGTCTTTAGAAGCAATTTTTAGTAAACGCGTCTGGAAAGACTTCATATGGCAGCACGTGCCATTTACATGAAACACTAAACATTTAACCACTTATTAAATAGTATTAAGTTCAAAAGTGATTGCTGTTGTGTGGTTAGCGAATGGTCTTTGGTGTGTGAATCTTGTTTGGTTGGAGAGTAGATACCATGCGGTTATCCCATTGCTATGCAGTTTGTGATTGCTGTATAGCCACCGTGTGGCTATGCGGTTGATGGTTCCCGCCTGGTTGATGGTTGTCGTGTGGTTCATGGTAGCTGTGTCGCTCGGAAGGTGTTGGCAAGTTGTGGCTTCATAGCTGCCATTAGGCTGTTGCCGTTGATGAATGATGTGGTAGTTGCTGTGCAGTTGGTTCGTTGCATTACCTTGTGATTTTATATACTGTTTGCTCTGGTTAGATCGAGCATTTGTTGTATCGCAGGAATCCTGCATCCAGAGCTTGTAAGCTCACTGGGTGCTTCTGCTGTAATAATAAACATCTATATACGGCTGTCATGAGGCTGCCGTGTAGTTCTCGTGTGGTTGCCAAGTGGTTGGTGAGTGCGGGTTCCGCGTGATCGTGTGATTGCCGAGGGAGTGGTAATTCCCGTGCGGGTTCCCCGTGTGGTTATCCGGTTGTCTTGCGGCTTCCTGCGGTGCGGCCATGGGATTCACGTGGCCTCACCACGGAAGCGCTGATCACGGCCCCGGCCAGGTCTCCGCTCACGGCCTTAAGCCGCAGCTCGGCTGCATTTTGGACATCGCGGAAAAGCAGCAGGGAGACGCGCCAACCCGGCAAGCGCTCCAGCGGCCAGCAGTCAGGGACCTCGGCTCCCTGGAGGCCCTCGAGCCCCATCCCTCCCAGCTGCTCCTCCACACTGGCTCCACTAGCACCGGCGTCACCACCTGTCCCACAGACAAAAGCCTAATATAGTCATCAGTCAACCTAGGCCTGAGAATTGCTCTGAAGAGCTGCTCTGTCGGGACAGCCGTGTCAAGCATTCCTCCTAGCTCCTTTGCAAAATTCAGAAACCTGAGGATGCTTGGAATATGGGAGGCGAAACGTAACGAAAGAGCGGAGGAACGTTCGTTATAGCTATTCCAAAAGAACAGCTCTTAAGATTAGTTCTCACATACAACTCTGTGAAAACATTCATCAATACAGCCTAGGTCTATCAACACTGTCCACGTTACTCAGAGCAACACCACCGTATCTCAATACAAATTGATACCTGTCACACAAATACAGATGCCGAATACCGGACAGGTGGAACCCTGGAGGGTGAATGGTTGAGTGAGTTGATGAGCTATTGATTGACTTGGAACATATGTGCTTGAAGGAATATGTGGATGTATTTGAGTGGGTGAGTGAATCGTGAGCTGTGAGGGAACTGCCAGTCAGTTTTTTTCTTCAATCTGGAAGGGACCGTTGAGCTATATATCTCGTTTTAACAGTTGTCCAGCGCAGAGGGGTAAGCAAGTTACAACATCTCATTGCAACCGGGGAAGATTTATTCTAGAAAATATAACCAAGACAGCAGCAGCAACGCGTTTTGGATTGTGAGGGACACGTCAGTGAGCTGTCAATTAATGGTGAACCTTGAGACAACTGTGAGTAAACTGTGACGTGTGAGTGAGCTGTGAGCGAACTGTGAGGAAGCTGTGAGTGAGCTGTAACGTGTAAGTGAGCTGTGAGTGAACTGTGAGGAAGCTGTGAGTGAGCTGTGAATGAACTGTGAGTGAACTGTGAGTGAGCTGTGAGTGAGCTGTCATGTGTGAGTGAGCTGTGAGTGAACCACGAGAAAGCTGTGAGTGAGATGTGCCATGTGAGTGAGCTGTGAGCTGTGAGTGAGCCGTGAACTGTGAGTGAGCTGTGAGTGAGCTGTGAATGAGCTGTGAGTGAGCTGTGAATAAGCTGTGAGTGAACCATGAGTAAGCTATGAATGAGCTGTGCCATGTGAGTGAGCTGTGAGCTGTAAGTGAGCTGTGAGTGAACCATGAGTAAGCTGTGAAGGAGCTGTGCCATGTGAGTGAGCTGTGAGTGAACCGTGAGCTGTGAGTGAGATGTGAGCTGTGCCATGTGAGTGAGCTGTGAGTGAGCTGTGAACTGTGAGTGAGCTATGAGTGAGCTGTGAGCTGTGAGCTATGAGTGAGCCGTCAGCTGTGAGTGAGTTGTGAGTAAGCTGTGCCATGTGAGTGAGCTGTGAGTGAACCACGAGTAAACTGTGAGTGAACTGTACGCTGTGAGTGAGCTGTGGGTGAGCTGTGAGTGAACTATGAGGAAGCTGTGAGTGAGCTGTGAGTGAACTGTGAGTGAACTGTGAGTGAGCTGTGACTGAGCTGTGAGTGAGCTGTCATGTGTGAGCGAACTGTGCCATATGAGTGAGCTGTGAGTCAGCTGTGACGTGTGAGTGAGCTGTGAGTGAACTGTGCGGAAGCTGTGAGTGAGCTGTGAGTGGTGAGTGAGCTGTGAGTGAGATGTGAGCCGTGAGCTGTGAGCGAGCTGTGCCATGTGAGTGAGCTGTGAATGAGCTGTGACGTGTGAGTGAGCTGTGACGTGTGAGTGAGCTGTGAGTGAACTGTGCCATGTGAGTGAGCTGTGAGTGAACTGTGCGCTGTCAGTGAGCTGTGAGTGAGCCGTGAGCTGTAAGCCGTGAGCTGAGAGCCGTGAGCTGTGAGTGAGCCGTGAGCTGTGAGTGAAATATGCGCTGTGAGTGAGCTGTGAGTGGTGAGTGAGCGGTGAGTGAGCTGTGAGTGAGCTGTGAGCGAGCTGTGGGCTGTGAGCGAGCTGTGCCATGTGAGTGAGCTGTGAGTGAGCTCTGAGCTGTGAGTGAACTGTGCACTGTGAGTGAACCGTGCGCTGTGAGTGAGCTGTGCCATGTGAGTGAGCTGTGAGTGAGCTGTGAATGAGCTGTGAGCCACGAGTAAGCCGTGAGTGAGATGTGTCATGTGAGTGAGCTGTGAGTGCATTGTGAGCTCTGAGTGAGCCGTGAACTGTGAGTGAGCTGTGAGCGAGCTGTGGGCTGTGAGCGAGCCGTGGGCTGTAAGCGAGCCGTGAGCTGAGCGAGCTGTGCCATGTGAGTGAGCTGTGCCATGTGAGTGAGCTGTGAGTGAGCTGTGCCATGTGAGTGAGCTGTGAGTGAACTGTGCGCTGTCAGTGAGCTGTGAGTGAGCCGTGAGCTGTGAGCCGTGAGCTGTGAGTGAGCCGTGAACTGTGAGCGAGCT
>JAZEWT010000008.1:13552104-13575457 GCA_036362905.1 Mordacia mordax | reverse complement strand
GGAAGGGGGGAGCGGTAAGTACAAGGTGAGGGGGGAGGGGGGAGGGGGGAGAGGACAAGGGGGTCAGGGTGAGCAGTCGGTTCATTTCCGGTTGGGCCCCTATGAGCTCAGCAGGCCAAAGCAGCTGATACAGTGGCCGTCGAGTATGGCCCGAACCGTGCACAAAGCAGGTCTAGTGAGGAATCCACTGCCAGGCTCAGTCCGTTGAGCTGCTGGTCTGAGTGACGCCGCGAGGGCTTTGATTTCCAGGCCTGCTGGTGTGATTCAGATTGCTAGCGGCGTACCCATACTACGTGCGATCTTGTTCCTTAGCATGTAACAAGTTCTTCTGACGTCTCTTGATGATGTTGTTGTCTGCTGATGTAAGTACTCTAACCAGGATTAAATCATGATGTCTTTATTGTGACTTGGTACCGGCTCTCTGACGTTTCAGAAGATGAAAGTGTAAAAGCCTTGAGGTTGTGCAAATAAAAACGTGCACTTATGAAGGTTTCGAACCCGGTACCCTCAGTATGAACACACATACTTTACAAATACTTGCCCCATTATACAGAGAACTGCGTGGGGACCACTCACCCTCGCATCCGGACGCGGCGACCTCCGCAAACGGGTTGTCACAGAGGTCGCACTGCTGCCCGACGACCCCCGGCTTGCACGGGCACTGCCCTGTCTCCCCATCGCAGGTGCGTGACAGCGCCCCTGTCACGTAGCACCTGCACGGGAAGCAGGTGTCGCTGCCGTTGGGCCTGTAGTGGTTCGCCTACGGGGAGAGAAGCGACATATGCCCGGCTTGTGGACGAGGTCCGGGGGGGCACCGTGGCATCGCTGTGAGCGGCGCTGCAGCCTCACTGTGACAGGTGCTGCAGCCTCACTGTGAGATGACCTCGGTTCGACTCCTGGCTCGGGTGCCTTTCCTTGGGGTGTTTGCAAACGTTCCCCATGTCCGGGTGGGTACTCCAATTTCCTCCCATAGTGCAACAACATGCTGCCTGAGTTTATTGTCCTGCTGACTTATTTGCTGCCTGGGTTAATTGTCCTGCTGACTGGTTCCCCATCCTGGATACAGCCCTGTGTCTGCCGGGATAGACTCCGGCTCACCACAACGCTCACCAACCACACACGGCACGCTCACTGCACGTGACGTGCTAACCACGAGCCCAACAGAAGGCAGACCTCTTCAATCAAAGAAGGCATTTGAAAGGGAGGCTGGAGGCAAGGGGAGCGATGGCGTTCGCCAGCCTCCCCACCGCTCACCATGCAGCTGCACTGCCCCGTGCTCTTGTTGCAGTCCGAGTCGAACCCCCGACTCGAGTCGCAGTTGCAGGGCCCGCAGATGTTGTGACCCCACCAGCCCTTGGGGCACGGCTGGTCAGCCCTGGGGAAGCGGCAATGGGAGGGGGGTGAGGGAGCGGCACGGCCCGGGTCACGGAGATCGACCCTTATTCCGCGGCACAAATGCGTCGACGCAATGCCACCATTCGCAGTGGTGCCACCGCGATGCTTGTGCCAGGCTAGATGCGCTTTGAAGTCGCTTGCACGCACGCATTTGCACGCACACGCACGCACACGCACGCACACGCACGCACACGTGCACGTACGCATTTGCACACACACCCAACTACCGGCATTCACAACCAAGTGGTGGTGACATCACCACACGACACAGGCATGCTTATAAATAAACACACCTGTGTACGCACTCGTGCACGCACACACACACAAAAGGAATGTGCGCCAAAAAGCCTCATAGACAATCCAGTGCACAAAGACAAAGAAGTCCCATATAGACTTAACAGACAGTAGTGTCAAGTGCCATTAGCAGGCACCTGCAAAGAACAGCACAGCACACGAGGGGGTAGGTGACCAGCACCACACATCTTTCAAGAATGTGTAAGCTTCTCATGCAATTCAACTTGGTTAAAACCAGGATGGACAGGTATGCCAGCTGTAAAGTTTCAAATTGGTGCAGATGTTCCGCAAGGGGGGTCCATCTTTCGCAAGCATAGAAAAGACAGCATGATTGCAGCTGAGAATACCCAAAGCTTCGTGTGGAGTGACAGGCCAGGCAGCTTCCACACAGAGCCATGCAGCCAATGAAAAGATAATACCACCCAACTCATTCAGAGTGAATCCTCAGCTGCTAGACTGGAACCAGCAATAAGCACACTAACAAGATATTAAAACTTTTCCACTCTCTCCACAACTGCCCTACCACTCATGGAGAACTGAGGGGTTGGAGTGTTTGGTGGCAAAAAATACCCAAGTAGTTGCTAGGTTTTCGTGGGGCTGATGATTAAACCCCACCTCTTTGTAGCATGCGCCTGGTTTAACACTAGAGACCCTAACTCTCCCTCAGAATGAGCAGCAATTACCAAATTGTCGGCATAGATAACATAGTTGGCCAATAGGAAGCCATCCTTTGACCATAACCGTGCATCGATCAGCCTCCCATTGTACCTGTACCAGATGTGAATTCCACTTGTACATCCACAGAAAGCCTCTCAAACTGCATGGTCAAAAAAGATGTTGAATAATGTAGGAGGCAGAGGGCATCCCTATCACATCCCAAGGTGAATAGGGAATAGCGCTGATTCCCGACCACGTAGCTTTACCCAGGCTTGCCCACCATCAGGAAGATCTTCACTGATTGTGAGCACACAGTTAGGGATCCCGAAATCATAAAGAACAACCAACAACTCTGGTCTACTGGGAGTATTTTAAGCCTTGAGCAGGTAAATAAAGTAGAGATGGAGGTCCTGTTGGAATTCCCTACATTTCTACTGTAGCTGGTGGTGCCTGTGCAGGACTGCAGCTTCATGCTCATACACAAATACGCACACACACAGCAATGAAGCGACTGTCGTGTCGTCTGTGTGAGCAGCGATGCAGAGCCTGAGAGCAGGTGAAGCAGGGGGCAGGGCTGCCCTCCCGAGTGAACTGCCATGGAGGGCAGGCTGCCCTCCATGACATCATCACCACTGCATTGTTCTTCAAAAAGAGGACCCCTCCTCTCACCCCTCCCCACCCCACCAAGGAACCCTTCTGATCCTGATAAACCCGTCCCGTAATCCAACGATTTTAACAACTGATTGTGAGTAGCTACTGGTGCATCTCCCTCTTCAGTGTGTGGCACAAAGACAAAGAGCCTTCGTATAGCCTTACAAAACGGTAGGCACACCAGATACACACGCGTGCACACACACGCGCACACACACACATGTACTCAAGCGCTCCTTCACACGCACGTGCTGGGCAGCGAGCGAGTAACAAACTGGCACGTGGCGGCACTTGACGGTGCGTGACGAGCCAGCGAGACCAGCAGACCCTTCTGCGGCTGCACGTGCCCACCCCGCAACACACATGCATCGTCCCCAACTGTAACGGCCGTCGTGGCCACCATGGCCCGGCGAGACAGCGTTCCTAGCGCCGAGCCGGACCACATGCTCAGAGGGGCGCATACGGAAGTTCTCCGTGCGATTTTAAGCTTGATCTCTGTGGAATCCCGCTGCCAAGGAAGCAGCGCATGGGAGCGCTGGTCGTTTGTGGCATCGCGTGTCAAAAAGAGATGGGCGAGCTGCGCGTGGGGGGAGGGAGGGGTAGCAGCGGCGCTGGCAGTGAGTCCCGCGACACACTGGGTTCATACCGGCACCCCGAGGAATCCACTTCCCATTTGGGTGGCGCCGGGCGAGCTGGTTTGTGGGTAGCGGGAGAGAGCGCTGTCAAGCACAGCTCACTCCCTCACGTGGACGCACACCTGCACCCTAGCTCGCCACTCACCTGGACTCGCAGTACTGCCCGAAGAATCCATCCCCGCACTCGCAGGTGTACCCGTGCGATGAGCTTGGCTTCCGCCGGCAGCTCGACTGGTTCTCGCACGGGTTCAGGCTGCACGCGTCCGTACAGGACTGCCCATAGTAGCCTGGGTGGGAAGATGGGCGGCGAGTACGCGCGTGAGCACTTGTGTGCACGTTTGTGAATACTTGGCATGCGCAGATCGAGCGGAAATGTTCATCGCCACTGAGCGAGTGAATAGGAGCATGCTATATCGACCGAGCGAGCAAATAGGAGCATACCTGTTTTGTCTGGAATAATTCAGGGTTCAGTTCTCGGCCCACTCCTCTTCAGCATCTACCTACAACCTCTTGGCGATATCGTGCGCAGCCTCAATCTCAGCTACCATTGCTATGCCGATGACATCTAAATCTATATCCACGCAAAGTCATCTATCGATGTGTCTGGTCTTTGCATGTCGTCCTCACTGTCAACTGTGAAGGCCTTGCTCAAATCAAAATCTCTAAAATTAAATGGCGATAAAACAGAAGTTGTGCTTGTCGGAACCCCGCACCAATTGTCCAAGGCTGAACCATTCCAATTGATGCTTGACGACCAGAATATTGTAGTTGCTAAGACAGTTCGGAGTCTAGGTGTGACTCTTGATTCCTCACTCACCTTTGAGACACATATCAACAAGGTGACGAGGGTAGCCTATTTTCATCTCAGAAATATAGTCACACTGCGCAACATCCTGTCACCTGCTGACGCTGAGAAGCTAATACACATCATCTCCCCATTAATCGATTACTGAAATGTACTGCGCCTTGGCACACCCGTCTACCTGATCAATCGTTTCCAACGTGTGCAGAATGTGGCTGCTAGAGTTCTCAGTCGCACACCCATCCACGATCACATATCCCCAGTACTGATGTCTCTCCACTAGTTACTGGTTAAAGACAGCATTGAATTCAAGATCCTCCTTCTCACCTACAAGGCTCTCACTGGCACAGCTCCGACATACATCTGTGACCGACTTCAGGCACCCTCCTCAACACGACAACCTCGATCCTCCAATACAGGCTTACTGCATGTGCCCAGGTTGCACCTCCATTCGATGGGTTACAGAGCCCTCTCACGCGCTGCTCCAAGACTCTGGAATGCCCTTCCACTGGAGATTCCTTCAGCTGAGTCCTTAGGAGTCTTCAAATCTAGTCTCAAGATTCACTCGTTCCGTAAAGCTGTAAAGTCCTCCGGCTTGGACTACTGATGCCGCTCAGTGTTGTCATGCCGGGATGTTGGCTCTCTTTCGACCTGCACCTGCTTGGGAACGCATGTTCTTTCCTTGTTTGTTGAAGAATTTATTATTATTTCTGCTGACTTATGTCCTATAATTATTGCTACTGTTTGACTTTCAGTTGAACTGTTCTGATGTTGTTGACATGGCGCTCTCTCCACAGCTCGGATTTGTAAAAAAAAAACCCCAAAAAAATATTGCTATTGCTGATATTCCGTTCTCTGTCATTGTTGTGTTCTTCCACAGCTCTGTGCAGCGCTCTGTAACCCTCGGGTGAAAAGCGCTCTATAAATGCAATTATTATTGTTATGCGATGTCGACGGAGCCAAGAGGGGTGCACAATGTCGACCTATCGAGCAAATAGGAGTGCACGATGTGAACCGAGCGAGTGAATAGAAGCATACGATGTTGACCAAGTGAGCGAATAGGAGTGTACGATGTCGACCGAGCGAGCGAATAGAAGCATATGATGTCGACCGAGTGAACGAATATAAGCGTATGTCAACCGAGCAAGCGAACAAGAGTGTACCATGTCGACCGAGTTAGGAAATAGGCGTGTACGATGTCGACCGAGTGAGGTAATAGGCGTGTACGATGTGGACTGAGTGAGCGAATAGGCGTGTACGATGTCGGCCGTGCGAGCGAATAGGCGTGTACGATGTCGACCGAGTGAGGGAATAGAAGTGTACGATGTGGACCGAGCGAGCGAATAGGCGTGTACGATGTCGACCGAGTGAGGGAACAGAAGTGTACGATGTGGACCGAGTGATGACATAGAAGTGTACGATGTGGCCGAGCGAGCAAATAGGCGTGTACGATGTCGACCGAGTGAGGAAATAGAAGTGTATGATGTGGACCGAGTGAGGGAATAGAAGTCTAAGATGTGGACCAAGCGAGCGAATAGGCGCGTACGATGTGGACCGAGCGAGTGAATAGGCGCGTGCGATGTCGACCGTGCGAGCGAATAGGTGCGTACGATGTCGACCTAGTGAGGGAATAGAAGTGTACAATGTGGACCGAGCGATGGAATAGAAGTGTACGATGTGGACCGAGCGAGCGAATAGGTGTGTATTATGTCGACCTAGTGAGGGAATAGACGAGTACAATGTGGACCGAGTGAGCGAATAAGCGTGTACGATGTCGACCGTGCGAGTGAATAGGCGTGTACGATGTCGACCGAGTGAGGAAATAGGCGTGTACGATGTGGACTGAGTGAGCGAATAGGCGTGTACGATGTCGGCCGTGCGAGCGAATAGGCGTGTACGATGTCGACCGTGCGAGCGAATAGGTGCGTACGATGTCGACCTAGTGAGGGAATAGAAGTGTACAATGTGGACCGAGCGATGGAACAGAAGTGTACGATGTGGACCGAGTGATGACATAGAAGTGTACGATGTAGCCGAGCGAGCGAATAGGCGTGTACGATGTCGACCGAGTGAGGAAATAGAAGTGTACGATGTGGACTGAGTGAGCGAATAGGCGTGTACGATGTCGACCGAGTGAGGAAATAGAAGTGTACGATGTGGACTGAGTGAGCGAATAGGCGTGTACGATGTCGACCGAGTGAGGACATAGAAGTGTACGATGTGGACCGAGTGAGGGAATAGAAGTCTAAGATGTGGACCAAGCGAGCGAATAGGCGCATACGATGTGGACCGAGTGAGCGAATAGGCGCATGCGATGTGGACCGAGTGAGCGAATAAGCGTGTACGATGTCGACCGTGCGAGCGAATAGGCGTGTACGATGTCGACCTAGTGAGGGAATAGAAGTGTACGATGTGGACCGAGTGAGCGAATAGGCGTGTACGATGTCGACCGAGGGAACAGAAGTGTACGATGTGGACCGAGTGATGGAATAGAAGTGTACGATGTGGACCGAGCGAGCGAATAGGCATATACGATGTCGACCGAGGGAACAGAAGTGTACGATGTGGACCGAGTGAGGGAACAGTAGCGTACGATGTGGACCAAGTGAGGGAACAGAAGTGTACGATGTCGACCTAGTCAGGGAATAGAAGTGTACAATGTGGACCGAGTAAGCCAACAGGCATGTGCAATGTCGACTGAGCGAACGGACGATGAGAGGGCACTTGAGCGTGCAGGCGATTAGGCTCACCCGGCTCACACACGCAGGAGTAGCTGTCCCAGTCGTCGTTGCAGTAGCTGTTGGGGGGGCACGGGCTCGAGTCGCAGGGGTCGGGCAGAGAGCACCCGCTCTCGACGCGCACGCGCCGCACCGCACCCGCGGGCTCCTCCAGACCCGGCAGCACCGTGCCCAGCCGCGTGTCGCCCATACGCACACCCTGTGCGGTTAGGGAAATGGTACGAGTGTGCGCTCCTTAACCCTTCACCCCTAATCCATGTACCCGGACCCCGATCTCCGGAGACGCGGGGTCACGGGGTCACGCTCTGACCCCAGCGTGACCTGCAGGGTCGGATGCGAGCACCCCAACCCCACGACACGGGCGAGCGAAGCCGAGCCGCGGGAGTGCCGCTCACCTGCACACAGCCGCGGAAGCCGTGCTGGACGCTGTCGCCCCCCGCGGCGCCGGGGAGCCCCCCCACGTGCACGACCTTGAGCTTCAGGCCTTGGAGACCCCCGCCCAGCTCCCCTGAGTTCTGAGACGGAGGGACGAATGTGGATAGGGAGGATAGGAAGAGGGGGGCGGGTGGGGGAAAGAGCAGACAACAGTCACAGCGTAAGCATGTCTCGCGGACTAAGCGTGGGAGCAGCTGGACTGCTGCGCTCCAACGAGCAGCAGCAGCAGTAGTAGCTCACGCAGGGAGCCACAGACGGAGTGGAGATGAAACCGGGTTTCAAGTGCAGTGAGTTCCTGATCTCGTCCCAGTGACTCACAATATTTATGCCAATTTTTTACTTGGATGAATTCCATCTCTGGGGGTAACGTGAGGATATAGCAAGGTTAACGTTTTTAGTTTTTCCTTACTGTTGCCTTTCGCAGATGTTGATTTTGACTCTGTGAGCCCGAGATCGCTGGTGGTAATGTGTGCGGATGCACGTGTGTGTCCCGTGCCCGCGATCAATTCCGCTCTAGAGTTCGCTCAGCTGGCAGCAGCAGCAGAGACCCTTCAGCCAGTGGCGCCGCAAGCCCTCATCGCGGCGCCATGTCCTCACCTGCTACCCGGCACGATACAGGACAAGACGTCCGCTCCGGCGAGGCCCACGGGGCTGGCGGGGCCCACGGGGCCCGTGGGGCCCACGGGGCTGGTGGGGCCGGCGGGACTGTCGGACACGGCAGCAAGTGAGCTCACCTGGTAGAGGCCATGGTCTAGCGACAGCACACCCATGTGGTGCACGTCCTTGCCGCGCCGCTCATCCCGCAGCTCCGCCTGCAGGCTGTGCCAGTCGCCGTCATTGATAGTGACGGCTGTCAGCCGCAGCGTGTCGGCGCGCGCACTGCCGCGCTGCACCCCCAGCACCAGCACGCCATCCTCCACCTGCGCACATGGGGCAACGCAGGCACAGAGGCACGGGGCCACGGGGCCACGGGGACACGCAGGGGTGCGTGAGCGCACGCAATCGCACTTGGCGACGTGCAGGAACAAGGGAGGCCCGGACTCGTTCAGAAAATCATCACCAGCGTTAGCGACTGAGATCGAGAATCGAACTTGGGTCGCCGAATTCGTAGCGCAGCGCGCTAACACACGCACGTACAGGCTCGCCAAAAAACAGCGGCTCCAGTTCCACTGCCGCTGCCGCCACAATGCCATCATCCTTGCACCGTGTGCACGCAGACGCACGAGAAGAGAGTTCCCAACGTGTGCTCACCTGCAGGCTGATGGAGGTGAACTGGCCAGCGCTGGCATGCAGCAGTGTGGAGTTGCTCTGGCGAGTGCGGAACATGAGGCCAAGGAACCAAGGGGACGCGATGGCGACATCCGGACGGAGCTCCCACGACACGCGGCTGCTGCCCAGGAACCGCAGTGGGGTGCTCATCACTGTGAGGAGATGCGGTTAATGCAGAGAGATACAGGGGGCACAGGGGGGGCATGGGGGAGGCCCAGGGGAACAGGGAGATACGGGGGGGGACATGGGAGATGCGGAGGCACAGGCGAGATACGAGGGAAACGGGGAGACACAGGGGAGATGTGGAAACTCAGGTAGGACACGGGGGCAATGGGGAGACACGTGCGGAATGGGAGACATGGGCGTGGGGGAGACGAGGAAATACGGTGGGGGTGGGCAGGGAGACACGGGAGAGACATGAGGCACGGGGACATGGAAGGTACGGTAATAGCACCAAAGCCATCGTCACCAGCATCAACTGGAGTGGCAACTACAGTGGGAGCTCCCACACCAACTACAGCTGCACCACCTGCAGTATGAACTGCACCGCCTGCAGCTCCTACTGGAGCAACAGGTGACGCACCCTCGCTCAACGTGCCCTCAGCTCCGTGTGTGCACCGCCGTGCGGGCAAAGCCCCGCCTGAGCCACCCCGTGCCGCCTGCACAGGGCCCCCTACCTTGGCTGCAGTTCTTGCTGCCGAAGCCAAGGCGGCACTCACAGCTGTAGGACTCCCAGCGGTTGGCGCATGTTCCGCCGTTCACGCACGGCTCGCCCACGCAGAAGTCCCTCTTGGCGGAGCAGCCTGCGGAGGGGACGCGGCGAGAAATGTTATGATTGCACGCTTTCCTGTGTGGGGTTCGTGTGCTCTCTCCCCCTCTTTTGTGTGGACTTCCTCCAGGTAAACCGGTTTCTTCCCGCAACGAAAAATACGCTCATTGATTGGCCGATATCATCATAAAATACAGGAACCAGCATCTGGTGGGCTGACGCCGGCTGACCGTGTGTCTGCCTCACCTCCATTTCTCTTTCTCGCAGCACCTTGGGACCTCAGGTGAAGGTTTTGCATAAACGTAATTATTATTATTATTACCCCGCGTGGCCCAGTCCCGGCACGACCATTCCGCGTGTTCATCCAAGGTCCTGCCCGGTTTTGTGTGCAGCAGGGGGCGATGTGGCAGTGGTTGCTGGTGTTGATGCGTGTTACGCCAATGGAGTCGTCTCCCGAGGTGTAATGTTTCGCCACCGCGACGTTCCATCATTATCAGTTTCATACCTCAGGGCTCGCTCTGGACCATTCTCCACCGATCCACCAGGTGGCACTCGCGGCCCACCAATGGGTCGTGGCCCATCGGTCGAGAATGGCAGTTCTGGATGATCACGGAACGCGCCACTGCGTCGCTGGACGCCGCGCCTGACGAGGAGGAGGAGGAGTAGGTGGCTCACCGGGCAGCGTGCCGTTGTTGGCGATAAAGCCGGCCATGTCGACGCGCCGGCTGTCGACCTGCAGGTCACGCATGCAGCCGACGAACTGGCGGCTCCGCACGGGGAACTCCTCGGGGAGGTTGGGCACCCCGCCCAGCAGCAGCGGCCCCGTCAGATCCAGCGACCTGGACAAACGTTATGATCCCCCGTGCAGTCTTGACACAACGCTGGGGCAATTACTGTTAGCGAGCACCTATCAACACCAGCACAGGCACACGAGGAGGTAACTAACGTGACGCCCGGCCGCCTTTGTCTTCCCAGTGCTGACGATTCCACTTTGCACCACGTGCTCATTCGAGGCTGATTCAACCCAGCGCAGGTCGAAATAACTGTCACTGGTATCACCATCATTGGGAATCGAACTCAGGCCGGTGGGTTTGTAGCGCAGTGCGCTATCCTCTGAGCCACCGCTCACATACACACAACAACAACCGCCGTTCGCCGCTAAGTGACGGTGATCTCACCACGGTTCTACAGCCAGGCCAGCTGCACATGGACACACGCCTACGGGCCATTGGGGCCCGCATTGCCGTCGCCGGCGGCGGCATGGCCGCCGTGACCCTCATCGGTAACGACATCTTGCTCAACACAAACACTGAAAAATACGGTGCCGGGGTTTAAATCGCCTACCATGCGTTTCGCCCGTGCGGGTGGGGGGAGGATGCATGGGAAGGAGGGGGCATGGGGGGGTGTAGAAGGATAGGCGAGGGGCCCGGCAGAGAGCATCGTCCGTGGGAAGACCAGCAGCATGGTCAATCGCGGCCTCTAATTACACGGCCCAGCGATCAGCCTCGCGACCCTGACCCCTGACCTCCCCACCCCCCCGCACCACTCATCAACTCAACGGCCCGCGGCACGGGCACCCGACCAGAGCTCGCTCGCTCCGCCAGAGAATCGTGCCACTCGTACATAGACGGCCGCCACCCCTCATCCCCACCTCCCCATCACATATCCATGTAACAGCCGTACACTGTACATTCATTACCCTTAAGCCAAAGATTGGCCGCGGGCACAGACGTAATGACGGCGTGGTTACGCGTTCTTGCACCTCCGTCTCCCCCGCCCCTCACCGAGCACGGCTGAACGTGCACACTGTAAGCGAGTGCTCGATTACGAGGGCCGTGCCGAGGTGGGAGAATACTCACGCTTTACCCCACTGCTGCTCGCTGACAAGACTCTCTCTGCAGCGTTTATCGTCGACGCCGCAATTGGCCGTGAGAGACAGTGACCGCTCAGACAGGCCTTCAGCCAGCAGTCGACTAAACGTGACTAACAGAGATGATGACGAAGTGACAATGATGATGAGAGGCATGTGAATTTCTCTCAGGAGCTGCTCTTTCTGGAAAGCCGTGTCGAGTGTTGCAATTCTTTCCTTTGCAACAGGTCGTCTCCCACATCGGAGGCATCGGAAGGCTTCTGAACGAGAGATCTTTAATGCTCCCTGCGTTACACTCGACGACCCGATCCAACCAACTCATTGACAGAGCTGTCTCCTTCGTAAAGGAGAGAGGAAGAATGCAGCTATCCTAAAAGAGCAGCTATTGAGAGCAATTTTGAGGGCACTGAGCTGTGAAAAACTCCACATCGCAATGATGGGAGGCCGAGACAGCGCAGATCGCTCCGAGTTGCGTCTCCCGCTCGCACAGATAATTTCCGCCCGGCGGTGCGCGGCGGAATCGGATCCCACATCGCACACTCAGAATTTGTGACATCACCGCTCCCTCGCTCACACGCTGCTGAACATTAACCACGCGATTCATTGTCACGGAGACGCGGCGTTCTTCATGAGCAGCTCGATGAGCCTCGCGGATGATCATTAACTCGGCGAGACGAAGGGGATCGCTGAACCGGGCCCGGGATGACAAGGGGGGGGGGGCAGGGGGCCAGCGCAGATTCATGGCCAAACCACTGCCGCGGCAACGAATAGCGGCGACATCTCCGCAGCGTTTGTGCCGGGCTAGGTGCACCTCGAAGTGGTCGTGTGGAGCGCGGAAGGTTCTCGATGCTGGCAAATGCGGGCTAACAGATTGACAGCGTGAAATGACCGGCAGATGCACCACCAGCGCCGCCTGCTGAGCTAATTGGTGGGCTACTGCTGCGCCATCGATGGGCGCAGGTGTGCAGGGTATGAGGAATGCTCGACATGGCTACCCGGCTCTCTATGCCCCCCCAACTATGCGGCCGTCCGCGGATCCGTGCGGCTGTACGCAGCTCGATCCAAGGCATAACTATGGAGCCCTCAGGGACCCTAGGAATGACTCACTGAACATCCCGTGCCCTCCCCGCTCACAGCCGTTCCACGAACACCGCTGTCCGCAACCACTCAGCCCTATAAGTAGCCCATGCTACCCCTAGCTGCCCCGTGCTGCCCTATTCTGCTCCCGTGATTTTCTGCTTTCGTGCTACCCCCGGGCTGTCCATCCTGCCCCCAGTGCCACTCTGCGCTTTCAGTCTATCCCCATGCAGTCACCCGTGCTGCCCCTTGCTGCCCCGGCGCTCTGCGACTCACTTCTTGGAGCCGGTCTGGCGGCCCTGCGCTGCGCACGAGTAGTTCCCGATGACGGAGCCGAACTTGATGGCGACGGAGGTGTCACAGTCGTCGACCAAGACGACAGCCACCTTCTCCTCGGACGGGCCCCGCACAATCCCCGCCTGGCCCATGTTTGGCTGCCGGAGGACACGAGCGCGCACGCACACACGCAACAGTAACGGTCACCGTGCAGGCTGTGGGCTACATATTGCGCCAGGTAATTAGTGAATGCGCACATGAGGCCCAGGACCATTTGAAATATTCGCCACCGTTATTGGTTGCGAGCTGGAATCGAACTCAGATCGCCGGGTACATAGTACGGTGCGCTAACCGCTGTGCCACCGTGCGAGAGCTCGCACATACGTGTGCGCACATATGTAAGCACAACACAAACCTGAAGGCCCCTCCTGTTGTCTGGAGAGACCGTTAGCAAGTAATACCTGTATGTGCAGTTAGCGAATAGCACCTATAAGGTCCAGTAAGGCACATGAGGGGGTGGGTGGCCAGCACCACACCCATCTCATCTCATTATCTGAAACCGCTTAATCCTATATAGGGTCACGGTGAAGCCGGAGCCTATCCCGGAAACACAGGGCGCAAGGCAGGAATACACCCGACGACGGGACGCCGGTCCATCGCCAGGCATTGCGGGACAATTTTAGTCTGCGAGCCAATCAACCTATCCAGGAGCATGCTTTTGGACTGTGGGAGGAAACCGGAGTACCCGGCGAAAACCCACGCGGACACGGGGAGAGCATGCAAACTCCACACAGAAAGGCACCGGAGCCGAGAGACTCGAACCCGGGACCTTCTTGCTGTGAGGCGTCAGCGCTAACCACTGCGCCACCGCGCCGCCCGCACCACACCCAGCTCTCTCTAATTGTAATGTTTACACACTGGACCAAGTACTCATTTGAGGCTGAGTCGACCGAGAGGAGACCCGGGAGAGGTTCAGAAAATCACTACTGCAGTTGGCGCGACATAACTCAAGAGCCGCTGCCCCCACCACAGGACCACCTGGTCACCTAAATATAGCGGCGCGGTGACCCAGACCTGGTTCATCCAGAACGGGCGCCTTCCGTCCCTGGAGCCCCCTCCCCTGTGCCGCGCTGTACTCCCCACCCCCCACCGGACCCTGTATGACTCACCCGGCAGCAAACCGGCCACTCACACTAACGTTTTGTGACGGCGCCACAAAGGACGTCCGTTGGCGCGCAGCAGGAAGAGCGCTTCCCCTGCCCGCTCCGCACGCGTCGCCCACACTGCCATCTGCTCTGCCCGGCGAGAAGCACCCACGAGTGCCACCGCGACCGAGGCGGGCGACGCAAACGCAGACGCCGCCGGACGAGCAAGACGCCAGCACGGCAGCGCAGAGGGCACGTGGTCTCACGCTCACTCACTGTCGGTCCCTGCTCAATTCCGCACAGGGTTGTGGTGAGCCGGATGGCCAGTCCATCATAATGACAATGTAGTCCGCAGACCACTTAATCCAGGCAGCAGCATGTCTTTGGACAATGGGAAGAAACTAGAGTACCCAGCAAAAATTCACACGGATGCAGGGAAAACATATAATCATTACACAGACAGGCGGCATCCAAACCAGAGTCAAACCCAGACCCTGTGAGTAGTGCACCACTATTCGCTGTGCCAGGCACACGGCTTGCGTGGCGGAATTCAATCCTCCCCACAAATATTCTGTCTCTGTAAATCCTGGAAGGTAGTAGCACGTGACTCAATATCCACAACTAGAGGTAGACTGGATGTGGTGCACAAACGTCACCGACCGTGACGACAGATCGAGCCGCATTAAAGCTCCCAATAACATCTCACACGGCCCGGAGGTGCCACGTGACCCCGGCAAGAGGGCGCCCTGCAGCGCACTCCCATCCAGGACTGCGTTCCAGGTGGACGCAACGCTGGCCAACACTCCGCATAGGGTGTGGGGGGGTTGGTGGGATCGCGCGTTCACTCAGGGCGCCCGCCGCACGCACTGCTCCGTGCGCATCCTAATTGGAGCCGCGGTGGTGGCGGCGTGTGGCGGGAACGGCGGGAGCGACGGGTGGCGCGGCTGTGGCTCGCTCGTGCGTTCGCACCATTGTCGGCTTCTTGGAAAGAACGATTCTTTAATTGTGCGGCGTGTAATGAAGATGCCCCTAAGAGGGGAAGCAATCTCAGATGAGCCTTTAAATCCACAAAGGGCGCCGCGTAAGGGGCCGTCGCCACCCCCCCCCTCGCAAACCCTGTGAGCGTACGCTTACACGCGGAAAAATTACACGCGGCGACAATAATAAGCGGCGGCACGAGGGCGCAGAGGGAACGGCATGGAGCCCGACACATACACACGGGCCTTTATGTGGAGGCCAAGTGGCTTTTGTCAACACGCGAGGGGAAGGAGGGCCGAGGAATGCGAGTGGGGATGGCCCCGTGCGGGGATCGCGCCGTCTCGCCAAGCGAGCTGCCCGGAGCCTCCCCGTTTCCTAAGGAAGCCTCTGGGGGGCGGCTCGAAGTTGCCGCTCGCGAGCGTTGCCCCCCACCCCCCACCCGAGCCGGTAGTGGAAATTCTATGTTGCTATGATAGGGTGAGACAACACCGACGGGAGGGTGACCGTCAAACCGCCAGCGCACACGAGCGACGGTCTCTCAGTCTCTCTGCGCTTCTGCGTTGCGCGTTTCCCGAGCACGATGCCCAAAGTCGCGCTCCACGTGCCACGGGCAGCGAGCGATGGCCAGAGCCCATGAGCCACGACGGCCGAGTGGTAGCGATGGCAGCGATAATCACAACTATGACTACCACCACTCACCACTAACACTCACTGCCGCCACCACCAACACTCACTGCCACAACTAATCACCATTGCGCCTCCCCCCCCCGCCCCGCAGTGGATTGTGGTGCAGAGCCACTTTGGCGCAGCCAAGGAAGACAGAGTGAGCGCCACGTCCCCGTGACCCTGTAACCCCCTACCCGCATTTCCGTGACCCCTGACCCCGCGTCCTTGTGACCCCTGACCCCGTTGACCTGCACGACCTCACTCGGCTGGGCGGACAGGCGGGAGGGGGCAATGGAGCTGAGGCATCCTGGGAAACCCGCGCTCCCCTCAGCGGGGAGAGCGAACATTCCTCCTGCGAGTGTTGTGTTTCCTTTATTCGGTTACGGGCGCCCTTCCCGCTCATGTTGTTTTACAGAAGTTATAATTTCCTTCTCCCCACGGCGCGCTTCGGTTTCATTACGCGACGGTGAAAACACTTCACGCCCCGCGTCTCCCGGCCAACACCCCGCCCCTCCTCCTCCTCCTCACAGAGCTTTGCTACCCACTCCTCCCCCAGCCTCCCTCTCTTATCCCACTCTCACCCACCAGGGCCATTCCCCCTTCACTCTTTCCTCTCTGGCCCTTTGCTCGCCCTGCCCGCTCGACCTTCCAATCATGCTGCCTGCTCGCTCGCCCGCTCACCCTGCCCGCTCGACCTTCCACTCACGCTGTATGCTCGCTCGCCCGTTCGTCCTGCCCGTTCGTCCTGCCCGTTCGCCCTGCCCGCTCGCCCTGCCCGCTCGACCTTCCGTTCACACTGCCCACTGCCTGCTCCCTCACCCTTTCGCCCTGCCCGCTCACCCTGCCCACTCGCCCTGCCCGCTAGACCTTTCGCTTACGGTGCCTGCTCGCTCACCCGTTCGCCCTGCCCATTCGCCCTGCCCATTCGCCCTGCCCGCTCGCCCTGCCCGCTCGCCCTGCCCGCTCGCCCTGCCCGCTCGACCTTCCGCTCACGCTGCCTGCTTGCTCGCCCTCGCCCTTTCGCCCTGCTCGCTCGCCCTGCCCACTCGCGCTGCCCCCTCGCTCTGCCCCCTCCCCCTCCCCCTGCCCCCTCGCCCTGCCCAGTAGCCCTGCTCGCTCACCCTGCGTGATTTAATCGAGGGCTGTGGCACGGGACCCAGGGAGGCTGTAAATTCCATCGGCAGTGAAACACTGAGCCTGCAGTCCCAGGGGATCAATGCTGCTCCACTACCGGGCCCCCAGACAATGTCTGTGTCATCTACGAATGCACAAATAAAAAGATCCCCCATGCAGCATGCACATGCTGCTGGGGCAAGAGCTGGTAGCGAGCACCTATGAAGGCTGACGCAGGCGCAAGAGAAGGTGATGTGGCCAGAACCACATCTGGCCGTCTTTGTCACCCCAGTGCTGATGGTTACCCACCACACCAGGTACTCATTTGAGATTCGTTTGAAATACGGTGGTCCGAGGATGGGTTCATGCATTCATCGGTGTCGGTGGCTGCGAGCGGGAATCGAACTCTGGTGGTGGGTTACTAGTGGACTGCGCTAACCGCTGCACTGCCGCTCCCCACTCGCCGGAGTCGTGCGGCTGAACGGCGGCCGCTCACCGCACACGCCGCACCCACGGCGACTGTTGGCCGATGGCATAGATCCATTTACTGTTGGCTGAGAAAAAATAACACGCGGCTTGGTAATTTTTTTTTCGTTTCCCTTTTATTAACCTGTAGGCCGTTTTCACCACCGCCATGGCGTTTGTTTTCCTGTATTTGTGCAGGGCGGCAGCGGGTCGGCCTGCGGGGCGGGCTGTGAGCCCGACGGCCAGATGGGCCCAGCCGCTTCCCAGCCAACAATAATATTTTGTGAAGACACTGGACTTGGTATCAGGTGAGGGAACCATCTCCACGGCCACCGCCCTCATCTTATCCTCCTCGTGCGCGCGGCCCCGTTTGTCTGCCTGTCCCTCCGAGCCGCCACTTAACGATCGTGTGGCGGCGCTGGCAGCTACTGGTGCCCGAATGAGAACCGCCTCGCCGATTAAATCTCCCGCTGGATGCCGCGCATCGATGGGCTCTGTGCAGTATCCCTTCGTCCGCCGCTACCGCCCTGCATCACTACGCCGAGGCCTCTCGCATGCGGTTGCCGTGGCAATGCTCACAGTGTCCGTTGCGGACATATTCGTTCTGAATACAGTCGGAGGAGGGGGTGGGGGGGTACCTAGCTGGATGGTCACCATAACAACTGGCTCGTACATCACCAGGCAGCACGGCTGGAATTGCTAGGCCCCGCCAAGAACAAAATATATATGTTAAATCGGGCTACCACCAGAGGTGGAAGAAAATCTGACAGCCCCAGATAAAGAGTAGGATCTCCTGGGACAAACAAAACGACCTAAGAGGCATTCGGAACATCTAAGGAATGACGTGCCAGACACTCACCCGTCTACTGCACAGGTGCCACAAGCCCACGGTTACTGAAACACCCAATGCATTTCTATCGCGCGAAAGTTTTTTTCCAGTGTTGAATTATCATTATTGTTACACAGCTCACAGTAACGGGGACTGGAGACATCACCGAGAAGATCGACAGCAAAATTATGTGGTTCTGTACGGGGGGGGGGGGTGATGCACGATCCTCCTCCATCACTGCACGAGATGAATCCTTGGTGTGATGGTAGCGCGCTTCGCATCATCGCCAGACCAGCATCACACCATCACCACACCATTGTCGGTATCACAGACACTCAGCTTGACGTTAAAGTTGAGAGACGAACCAGAGTGATCAACGACCTCAACGCCACCACGTGGCGCCACACACCTGACTAGGGACACCCGGAGCTACCTCCTTTGTGAAGTTTCATAAAGCCCGATGATGCCCCCCTTGTGGGAAGCAAATCGTTGTGAGCGGGGGGTGGGGGGAGCAGGAACACTTGACACTGCCATCTCCAAAGAGCAGCTATGAAGAAAATTTCCTGCTCCTGACAAAAAACCAGGATGAGGAAGTGACCTAGCCCCTGCGGGGCCAGCGTGCTACCCCCCCCCCACACGCGCTGACGAATCAGAACCAGCGACGACACAGCGAGCGAATTCTCTCGTTTTGATCTCGTGTCCAATCTCGTCAGTGCAAGCGTAGTGATTATTCCTTTTTTAAATCAACTAAATTACTACTTAGCGCTAAAGAGCAAATAGCCGCCATGGCTTTGCAACGAACACGTGGAAATGAAATGATCGGCCGTAAACAATATGGGCATGAGGCTGGGACCCTAGGGCCTCCTTCGGGCCTGTCAGAGCCCATGTCTCCATGACCTAGCGCCAGGGTCGCCCCCCATTGTCTGGACGTTGCATATTAATAAGACATGCGGCCTCTCCACCGCGACAAGGACAGCGGCTCGCAAATCCCACTCAGGAAGATGATTCAGCCAATCAACCCGTCCCAGGACAATAACATGAACAAGGTCAAAAGTGAATGTCCTATGGAGAAACACGTCCATCCATCCCCACACCCACCACAGGATTGTGGAATTTGCGTGGTCGCTTGGCTCTACAGAGTGTCGCAAGGTGCGAGCCAATCCCAGGAGACACAGGGTGAAAATCAAGTCTATACCCAGGATGAGATGACAGTCCATCATATGACTTCGGGGGCCATTTAGTCAGAAAGCCAATTAACCTAGATAACAGCAACAGCGTGTCTTTGGACTGTGGGAAGAAACCGGAGTCCCCGCAAAAACCAAACCGGACACAAGGAGAACGAGAATATGCAAACTCCACACAGAAAGGCACCAGAGCCAGGAAGCAAACGTGAGACCTTGTTGCTGTGTGGCGGAAGTGCAACTCACTGTGCCATCATGCTACCCCAATTACGAACATTCATAGTACAAACTAAACCTCTGGATTGGGTGCTCTCTGATGGAGGAAAAGGATGCTTCCGCGTAAATAGAATTTTATATATATATATATAAAATACACATTAATGTGAATTATGACAAGATGTAAACTGTGCTGACCAAGAGTTTAACAGCATTCACCGGGGATCGTTTCCAGAGAAGCCAGATCTGTTGGTGACACAGGGAAATGGGTGCCGCACCATGCTGCACTGCTTGGGCCTGGTGGCTACCATTGGAGTGGCCATTAATCCCAAGTTGTCTTGTAAAGCGGTGGTGGTGGCAGCGCCGTCGAAATGTGATGCGCACGCGCGGCAACGGCCACACACGCACGCACGCTTAATATAAATCTCCATGTGTCCGTCGATCCATCCCTCGGCTCGGTCAGTGGCTGAAATGAGGTTTCCTGGGTCGTTGCCAATGGCAACACCCGAGGGATGAGCACCGTTAAAGCGCAAAGCGAGGATTTAGTGATGTTGATTTTGCGTTAAGCGTTATCTTTACATCGCTCACATTTAAAATCCGTTTTTAAATCGTTGGCTGGCTGGGCAGTGGCTCAGCGGTGGAGCGAGTGGATCGCTTGAGAAAGCTCAAAGCCCGATCGCCAGACGATTCGGCTCATTATCATTCCACGGTCGATAAATTAATTCAGCGATGTTTGTCCTACGGATAGACTTTCCCCAATACAGGTATATGGAATTTCCACCGCTGGCTCTGCGGGGGTGTAAGCAGCGGAGGAGCACGATGTCCGATTGAGCATCACCAGGAGTTTGCCGTGTATTTTTTTCATCACCATGCGTACGGTCAGTCTACTGTACAATGGCGTTCGTCTGCAGCCTATGGCTACCCTGCGTGACGGGTCTGTCCTGCGCCGTGGGCAGGGATGCCACCTTTGTTGGGACAAATTCCGAGAGGAAGAGAATCTCGCCACAGTGGGAGGGGGAGGCCTGTACGCCAAGTTGTCATCTCGAGCGGTGCATTGTTGTTATTGTTACTGCACTGAAAATAACAAATGGATGAACTTTCAACGTCATGCGAAGACTGACAGATTTTACCAGACGGCAGCTGCCTCCTCAACAAGAGGATGATGATCCCAGGAAAACCAGGAAGGGCGGCAACTCTAGTGGCGATGGTTTCATAGTTGTCCCCGACGGTACCAGCGTGGGATCTGGCGGCCATGGCAGAACCCGGTTTCGGTGAGCAGCCTGCCAAGACTTTCACTAATCCAACGTGCTTGCCACTTGAACCATTACCATTTTATAATTGTTATTGTTACCATGAATATTTGCGTGCGGGAGACATGGGCGTGCTTTTATTAACGCGGGACACTTGGTGTAGCCGTGGTTTTCGCAAAGTCTGTCCCAAGGTCGAGGGATCTTCTGTGGGAAACCACGGAGGCCATTTTGTCAATTCGACGGAGACGAGGATGATTATTCTGTGGGTGTTCATGGCCGGATGAATTAAACATCTTGGCCGAAACGATTCCATTCCTCCATGTTTACAAAGGTGAATTAAGAAGGGGTCGCTTGGCTCACGTTGCTTAACGAAACTGACACCAATTATAACATTACCATGCCCATTTTTACTGAACGCAGCATCCCCACATCCCAAGCCTCTTATTATTCATTAGGGCCCTGCACCAACATCACGTCTGGCCAATTCCATTACAAACACAACCACACGTTGTTGTGTTCTATACAGCTGGGTTACACAACCACACGTTGTATTCCACACCAGACCTTAACCCAGAATAACACACACTCCACAGCTTACAAGGTCGGTGACCCTCAGTGTCGCCATCTCCTATCCACAAATCACAATCCCACCCCCTTGGCCTAAAACACCCAGCAAGGCCTGGGAGTCCCCCATCCCAGAAACCGACACTCCACCGTGGGGAACAAAATGGGCAGACATCGGGTGACGATCGATCTCATTGAGTGAGAGAAATCACCCGCACACGTCACTGCGCACGTCGCCCACAGAGGAGAGTGGCGACGTGTGAAGAGCCTGCCGTGGCACACCAGCAGGTGGGTACTATCCGGCCAAAGTGGCGCCAGACCTGGGACAGGTTTAACGAGAAAAAAACCTAGACCCGTGGGGAAAAAAACAACTTCGCTGGATTATTTTTCTGGAAGAGGAAACCTTAATATTTCCAAAAAAACAGGCTCGCAAAACGGGCTCGTAAATCAACCGCCGGCGGTTATTGTCCATCCACTCGCCGGGCTGTTCTCATTTCTGAGAAAATAATCTGTGGCGTTGGGAGTGCGGTGCGACGTGTGTACGCGAGTGCACTATGCGACAGGTTTGCTCAAAGCTGATTATAAAGGTACTCCGTGTACTGCCGCGAGATTCACGATCAAGCTGTGGAGCTTAGGCGCGGTGAAACGGGGGAGCCCAGCATGGCCGGGGGAGTTCATCTGGTCGGGCAAGGGGGGGGCCCATGAATCGTCATCGACCGAACCGAGCTGATGAATAAAAACAAACCTGGCGGCAGCAGGGTGGCGCGGTGGTAACATCCGTGCCTTTTCACGAAAAGAAAGTCCTACCCGAGGAAGGACGATTGCCACCTCGGGTGCCTTTCTGACAAGAGTTATGCATTCTCTCCCCCCGTTCTGCATAGATTTCCCCTGGGTTATCCGGTTCCCCCCCCCCCCAACAAAAAAATAAAATAAGTGGTAAGAAAAACATCATAATACACAGGAAGCAGTGTCTCGCGAGTTGGCGCCAGCCGTCCGCATGGCTACCTCCCCTTCATTGTTTTTGAAGAGGTGCCTTGGGACCTCTGGAGTGAAAGACGCCAAGATTGGAAGTGATAACGTTATCGCCATGAGACGCGAGCGGTGGCTGCGGCGTCTCCTGGTAGTGAAAGTGTCCGGGACGAGGATTTGGGGTCCACGGTGAGGGGGCGGGGGATTAGTCAGCGACGCGGTAACAGGTTAACAGGTATTGGGTGTCGGCGGTAAGAGAGTGTGGGGGGGAGACGGTGAGGGAGCGTGGGGGGGCAGCGAGCGAGCATGGGTGGGGGGCAGTGAGGTGCGTGGGGGGGTGGTTAGGAAGCGTATGTGGGGGGGGGGCGCCAATTCCCAGTGACGGCGGGGACCGCGGGCCATGCGTAACAAGCTGCCAGTGAATCGACTTCCGTGCTGGTGAACGCGGTCGGCGCATTTAACCCCCGCACCATCGTGGACCGTGATCCATCCACCAGCTGACAAAGGTCTCCGCAAGCCACCACAATCCCACACAGTCCTGCCTAGCACCTGCACGAGAGCTGAATTGACCGCTCCATCTCCCCAGTCGAGGTCCTTCTCAGGCGCGTTCCCTCCCTTGTCATTAGTGCCAACCGTCGTCCGCCATTGTTCCTGCTTTTGAAAAAAAATGTTATCGTACGGTCTTTTGCAAACGTTGGGTGAGAGGCTCATTAGAAAAAATGAATGATTATTTCGTCCGTTCAATATGGCATCGCCTTAACCCTCGACGTATCTTGACACAGTTCGAGCCCCGGTCGTTCGGGAGACGTTCCCGTCTCGGTGCCGGCCATGTTCCCGCCTTTGCTGTCCACGTGTCACGGAGATCAGATCGCTATGTGGGTCGTCACCGCCGCCACCGAGGAATGTGAGGAGCGGATTTGGACTCCGGCAATTATCATCCATTACTCTAATCGCTGCACCTGAGACCAGGTGTCGGGGGTGGGGGAACGCGGCAAGGGTGAGTGGAGAACGTGGTGAGGGTGAGTGGGGGGAACGTGGTGAGGGTGAGTGGGGGGAACGTGGTGAGGGTAGTGGAGGAACTTGGTGGGGGTGCATTGAGGGAACGTGGT
>JAZEWT010000008.1:13535261-13547629 GCA_036362905.1 Mordacia mordax | reverse complement strand
GGGGGGGTGGTGTTTGGGGGGGGAGTGTGAGTGTGGGGAGGGAGTGTGGGAAAGGGAGTGTGGGGGGCGGTGCACACGGCACCCACGTACACGCGTGCACGGCACCCGCCTAATACCCGCGCAGGTGAGGGCGGGCAAGACAGCCCGTGATAACGAGTGACAGTGATTGGGTCCGGGCGAGAGAGAGCGGAGAAGAGAGAGCTACGAGTGGGCGAGTGACAGCGGACGAGAGCAGACGAGAGCGGGCGAGCTGACACTCGCCCACGAGCAGGCAGAGTAGAATCTCGCGCAGACCGAAGGAACTCCCGCTCAGTCGTCCCAGAGAGCGGCGGTGGCAGCAGCGGTCGCTAATCGGGAAGGGATTGGCCAACGTCACAGCTCAAATACCACAACTGGTATTGCGCATGTCAAGCGCTGAACACGGAGTAGAAAGTAAGCCAGGCCGGTCCAGTACAGTACGGTCTGGTACAGTTACGGTCCGGTATGCCGTATACGGGTAAGAAAGTGGCCAAAGCATTTAATACAGTGTGGACAAGATGCCTTTTGATCTCCATTTAATTCTTTAAAGCGTTAGTTATATTTTTTTAGACTAATGGGTTGTGTCATGTAAGCAATATAAAAAGGCGTCAAAAACTTTATCCGAAATAAATAATGCTTACTTCAAATATACATGAATGATTAGTGGAAAACATTAGGGGTCAATTAAAACGGGGGGTACAAGGCATCCGGACCACTCTGTACACTAAAGGTGGGAATTGGGGTTGCGATACCACCTCTACCATAGAGACATAAAAGTTACTTCCACCACCGGTTGAACGATCCCCTGAGCGGCCAGTCTCAACCACTGGGTCGCGACCCATCAGCGGGCCGCGAGCGCCACCAAGTGGGTGGCCGCGAGTGCCACTGCCTCAACTTAAAAACGTTAAGAACCCGTGCCCGAGGAATCACTCGACTGGAATCAAACAGCAGCAACATCGCCCCCTTACTGCGAAAAATCTGGCAGGACCCTCCTAAAAACACGCCTCGGGGCTCATTGAGACGAGGAGCGAGCGGTGGGGACTGCGTGCGTGTTGGCGTGCGTGTTGGCGTGCGTGTTAGCGTGCATGCTAGCGTGTGTTAGCGTGTTATTGTGTGCGTGTTAGCGTGCGCGTAAGCGTGCGTGTTAGCGTATGTGCTAGCATGTGTCAGCGTGTTAGCGTATGTGCTGGCATGCGTGCTAGCGTGCGTGCTAGCATGCGTGCTAGCGTGCGTGTTAGGGTGTTAGCGTGTTAGCGTGCGTGCTAGCGTGCGTGCTAGCCTGCGTGTTAGCGTACGTATTAGCGTGCGTGCAAGCGTGTGCGTGCCAGCCTGCGTGTTAGCGTGCGTATTAGCGTGCGTGTTACTGTACGTGCTAGCGTGCGTGTCCGCGTGTTACCGTACGTGCTAGCGTACGTGCTAGCGTGCGTGTTAGCGTGCGTGTTGGCGTGCGTCTAGGCGTGCGTGTTAGCGTGCGTGCTAGTGTGTGTGTTAGCGTGTGTTAGCGTGTTAGCGTATGCTAGCATACGTGCTAGCGTTGCTAGCGTGCGTGTTCGCGTGCGCATTTGCGTGCGTGTCAGCGTGCGTGTTCGCGTGCTTGCTAGCGTGCGCGTTAGCGTGCGCGTTAGCGTGCGTGCTAGCATGCGTGTTAGTGTGCATGGTAACGTGCGTGTTAACGTGCGTATTAGTGTGCGTGCTAGCGTGTCCTAGTGTGCGTGCTAGCGTGCGTTAGTCTGTGTTAGCGTGGGTGCTAGCATGCATGCTAGCGTGTGTGTTAGCGTGCGTGGCGTGTTAGCGTGCATGCTAGCATGCGTGTTAGCGTGCATGCTAGCATGCGTGTTAGCGTGCATGCTAGCATGCGTGTTAGCGTGCTTGCTAGCGGTCTTGCTTGCGTTCGTGCTAGCGTGCGTGCTAGCATGCGTTAGCGTGCTTGCTAGCATGCGCATTAACATGTGTTAGCGTGCGTGTTAGCGTGCTTGCTAGCATGTGCGTTAACATGTTAGCGTGCGTGTTAGCGTGCTTGCTTGCGTGCTAGCGTGTGTTAGTGTGCGTGCTAGCGTGTGTTAGCGTGCGTGCTAGCGTGCGTGTTAGCGTGCGTGCTAGCGTGCATGTTAGTGTGCGTGTAGCCACGCGTGTTTGCTCAGCAGAGACTGCGGAGACTGCAGCGAGCAATCGCGCGAGACGGCCGCAGGGAGGGGCACTTGAGAGCGTTTGGGAGGAGGAAAAGGAGTGGGGGGGGGGCGGAGAGAAGGTATCAGAGGGTGAGGAGCGGTGGGGGGGCACCTTGATAGAGCGACGCACCCACGTGACTAACACAAGGGGGGCAACCGTGCTTAACGCGCACCACCCTTCTTCTGGGAGGGCGGGCCGTGGGCAGGAGGTGGAGGTGGGGGGGTCGGGGAGGTTCTGCAGGGGATCAGGAGGAGGGGCTGAATGGTTTGTTGCATCTCCTTGAAGCGGACACACAATGGCCACAAAGGCTCCATTCTTTACGGAGAGAGGGAGAAGGAGGAGGAGAGAGCAGGAGGAGGAGAGAGGAGAAGGAGAGAGGAATGCCAACGACACGGCCGACGAGGAGCAGGTTAACTGGCCACGTGTTGTTCGCCGGCGACGTCCGACGTTTCAACCCACGTGTCTGAAGCGTCATCTGTGATGTCTTTTGTAACTGCTGTTCCAGACCAGTGGGGGTTACGACCCATCAGCGGGCCACTAGCACCACCCAGCGGCACCGTGGCGACCGTGGCCAAGTGGGTCAACCGAGTCAACGTCAAAGAAGCCTGGGACCGGTTCAAAAAATAGTCACCGGTGTTGGCCGTGAGTGGAAAATAAACTCAGGTCACCGGATTTATAGCGCAGGGCGCTACCGCTCGGCCTGGCATCCCGCACACCACCACCACAACCCCACCGCAACCACATAGCACCCGGCCATAACATACACCAACCCCCACAGCGCCCAGCAGTGAGGAAGGACCCAAGCCCCGGCAGTAAGCCGCCCCGCAATCACCCCATTCTTGGACACAGCTCGGTCCGGTCCTGCCTCCACTACCTCCGTTACCACACAACACGACAGCACCACACAACCGCTCAAAGATTAAAATCGCCCTCCCACGCAGCCTTCAATGGGCTCTGGGGCAAATCCCGGCCAATCGGCACAGTTGTCACGTGATCTGAACATGCCGGTTCATTACTACTTCAGAGATCAAACCCACGACCGAATACGGCGTTCCGCCGGTGACGACGCTGCTCATGATTGGTCTTTCAGTACCGCGCGTACAGCGGCGGCGGCCGCGATCACGACCTCGTGACACGGTGCTAGCGTCGGCAACCCCCGATGCCCGACGCTGAGCCCCTGTGCCTAAGCGTGGGTCCCGTCACCGTCAACCCCATGGCTAGCGAGGCACGGCCCTGGTCTCAATGCCCCCCACCACCCCCATGCCCAGACGGCACTCGTCCACCCGCCCGCTCCCTCCCCGAGGGTTTGCGGTTCTCGGTTGTGAAACAAACCGGCGAGTAACGTTCTGAGTGTCACCGGATATCCGAACGCAGGGCGCGTGCTCGGCACAACAAACACCGCGGCGGCAGCATGGCCCATCTGCCACCGCGCTAACTCATTCACTCACTAGCCACAATCGCTCGCTCAATCATTCACTCACTCGCCACAATTGCTCGCTCACTCACTCACTCACCGCAAACTTTTCGCTCACTCACTCACTCACTCGCCACAATCGCTCACTCACCGCAATCGCTCGCTTACTCATTTACTCACTCGCCGCAATTGCACTCACTCCAACTCACTCACCGCAATCGCTCACTCACTCATCGCTCGCTCACTCATTCACTCACTCACTCGCTGCAATTGCTCTCTCAGTCATTAACTCACTCGCCACAATCGCTCACTCACTCATTCACTCATCGCTTGCTCACTCATTCACTCACTCGCCGCAATCGCTCGCTCACTCACCGCAATCGCTCGCTCACTCATTCCCTCATCGCTCGATCTCTCATTCACTCACTCAAAGTGATGGCTAGGTAAGAGAGAGAGCGAGTACGACACGGCACCACCACCGCCGCCACCTCCATCATCAGTCAGCGCCGAGCAATTCCGGGCGTAAGGGCAGGGAGCGCCAACGCCAATATCGATTTCCGAGATACGGCTGCTGCCGCCGCCGCCACCGTCATGCCTGTGGCTCGCCCAGCCCCGTTCGCCATCGATATTATTTTTGAGTCACAACAGCGATCGACGGCTTCTAACCCCCATGGCCCCTCTCCCCAGCGGCCCCCGCGGTGCGGGCGCTGCCTGCTACCCCCCCCACCTCGTGCTCCCGTCCGACTGCGATACGTGATGAATAAACAACGCCTCCAACATTTGCCTCTCGACCTAAAAAACAAAATCACGTTCGTTACCCACAACCCACCATCCACACAGCATTCTGGGGGATCGTTCCATAGGCGGCATTTTAGAGAACACGCGCAAAACTCCGGTCCAGTTTCGAAGTTTGACGTCTCATCAGCAGTCAGGCTTCGCTTGAATCCATGCTGCATCGATCTGTGTTTTTACGACTCTACGTGGGAGAATTGCTCTTAAGAGCTGCTCTTTTGGGATAGCCGTAGTGAGTGTTTCACCTTCAGCTTCATACCGCAAGCGTGTGTGGTCATTGCAATATCGATGCCCAGTAAAAATAAACGTGTCTTATTGGTGTTGAACGTCTCAACACCTGCCGTGTTATCTCCAGAGAGCTCTTTGACAGCCTGCTGCTGATGCCTCCAACGTGGGAGGCGGGACGTCGCGAGGGTGGAGAAATGCTTGCCATGGGTATCCGTGCGGATGGAGGGACGCACGGATACACAAACGTGCGCGCAGACACGCAACTGACAGACACGTGACGGGCACGTACGGACAACTCAGGACCGATTAGCGATGATGAACGGCTACGTGTTGAACGGCAAGGGTCCTCTCTCCATTAGCGACGGATCCTCGAGGTGGCCATGTGTGCGTGTGTGCGTGTGTGCGTGTGTGCGTGCGTGTGTACATGTGGCGTGTGGGTGGGTTCGTGTATGTGCGGTTGTAGAGGCAGCACTCACGCGATTGTAGTATTGCAGCTGCACCGTGTGCCACTGCCCGTCGCTTACGCCTCCTGGCACGAACGGCGTCACCAGCGTTGACTTCTCCCCTGCGCGGGGACACGTGGCGTGACACATGGTCACATGGGGGCCGAGCGAAGGCCGCTCCCTCCGCCATGGCTCCAACTTCATCTCGGGGAGTGTGGTGACGCAGTGCGGTATCAGTGATGACGGGCTGTGCCAGGATCTCTGGCTACCGCGGCGTCACTGTAATCGCAACCTCCCCCACCACTCGACGCTGCCACCAGCGCCGCTCGCGATCGGCACACGCAGGCGGCCGTGTTTCATGCAAAACCCGGGTGCCCACGGCGCCGATTCACGCCGCTGTACCGCTCATCGTTCCAGCATGTTTTCCGAGTTCCCTCATGGCCCCAACCGACGGCCCGATGCGGGCGGTGGAATGTCGGCGCCCTTGCGCAACGAACGGACGATGCGCCAGAGCCACGGCCGCTGGCTTAAGGCGAACGAGCACCACCGCCGCCACCTACACACACGCGTCTATTTCATTGTCATCGGAGGGCGGGACCATCCGCCAAGATGCGGGCCGCTGCATTGCGTGGCGACGGAGACGATTATAGGAGCACAATACAGTAATAGTAATTGCATTTTAAAAACGCCTTTCACCCGAGGGTCACAAAGCGCTGCACAAAGCTGTTGAGAGAACGACATGTCAACAACATCAGAATAGATGAATGGATTAAAATATTGAATATAAATCAATGAAGGACATCAAGTAACAAATAAAATAATTGTTTAAGAAATATATTGACATTGGGGCAGAGATGTTAGCAGCGATGGCGTCGGTGGTGGTCATGGTGGGGGTGCGGGACATCAGCCCGACTACCACCTCTACAGCCAGACAACCGCCACGGCTCTCACACAATGCTGAGACAACAAGCAGCGGCGACAGCATCCTAAAAATGCGGACAAGAACCGATGGCGCGGTGGTCCTGAGCAGAAGCCCCGGTTGGGGCGAGGAAGAATAAACTCGTTGCCGCAGTAACGCAAGGAATGCTAACCTGCGCGGCGTCGTGATGAGGTCACCGCTGTGAGAGTGAGCGCCGTGCTTAGTGGGGTCACAGGGCCTATTACGCTCTCCCCTTCTCTTTCCTCTCTCTCCCCTCTATTCCCCCACTCTCTACCCTCTCTCTAATCCCTCTCTCCCCTCTATATAGCCTCTCTCTCCCCCTTTCTACTACACCAGGTGCCCGGTTTTACGAGACAGAGAAGTAACCACGACGAGGGGAGGAAACTTAATAACGGATGACCGAGTGATGGAGCCGACGCCATCGCAATCGTGGCCGCACCGCCAGGGTGGGGCTCGGCATACGGGAGTGGCCGCATTGCTCCATGGGCGCTGGCACCGCATCGTCACCGCGTTGTCATAGTCACTGCACTGTCACAGTCACAGCACCCTCACCATCACCGTCAGACACCCTCACCCTACTGTCACAATCAACCCACGGTCACAATCTCCGCAAGGTGACCACACCCTCACCATCTCCGCACTATTACGGCAACAGTCACCACACACTCATCGCACCGTCACTGTGACCGCACCGTCACTGTGACCGCACCATCACTGTGACCGCACCGTCACTGTCACCGCACCGTCACAATCTACACTCTCACCATATCTCCAGCACCGCTCACAGCTTGAGCCAGAAAGTAAACCGCAAGAGAGGTCATCTGTGGGTAGTGAACTCGCAATGACAGAATAAAGTTTCATCGCTCGCTGTCTCTCAAAACTTCCAATCAAAGAGCCTCTGCAGAATACAGCACGCGCACAATATTATGCACGAGGAAGTTTAAGTGATCTATGCAGCCACAAGGGGCGCTACCACCCACTGCAATTCACCATTTACATAGCTACAAAACATGTAACTGCAAAGCCCAAATCTCGACAACGTCCCTAATGATCTCCATCCCGCTCTGCAAGTCTCAGCATGGCACTGTATAAATTATCCAATCACCACCACCAGTCATCATCAGCGTCGTAACCATCTCGAATTATCTACCCGTCTGTCAAATGACCTCTACTGCGCTGCATCCGTGATTTAGCGGCAGGATGCAGTCACAACATGTAGTGGCAACGTGGTGCTCCAATGTGCCTCACGCTGGAGCACAAGTGTCCTGGTGTGCCGGTGGCCTGGTGTGCCAGTACCCTTGTGTGCCAGGGTTTCGTGCAGGTGTGTCCTGTGATGGCGTGCCCCTTACCAAATGCTGATGTCCCGGTGTGCCCCATGCTGCTGGTGATCCGCGGCAGTGTGGTGGTGGCATGGCATGGTGGTGCAGTGGTGCGGTGGTTTGGCGGTGGGGGTGCGGTTGCAGTGTGGCGGCGGTGATGCGGCGACGGTAGGGTAGTAGCGGTGGTACGTTGCAGCGGCGCCCTCACCTGCGGAGAAGGTAAGCTGGATCTGCTCGTCGACGATCTCGAGCGCGATGAAGTCATGCTTCTCGTTGAAGCGGCCGTTGTAGAGCAGCAGGCCGCTCCGCTCCTTGGTGGCAAAGCTGGAAACGCAGAGACGCACGGGTGAGTACAGGGACACGGGAATGCGCGGGTAAGTACGGAGACATGGGAACGCTCGGGTGAGTACGGGGGACACAGAAACGCGTGGGTGAGTACGGACGGGGGTGCGGGTGAATACGGGGACACGGGAACGTGTGAGTGAGTACGGGGACACGGGAACGCGCAGGTGAGTATGGGGACACTGGAATGTGCGGGTGAGTACAGGGACACAGAAATGTGCGGGTGAGTACGGGGGCGCGGGTGAGTACGGGGGCGCGGATGAGTACGGGGACACGGGAACGTGCAGGTGAGTATGGGGACACTGGAATGTGCGGGTGAGTACAGGGACACAGGAACGTGCGGGTGAGTACGGGGGCGCGGGTGAGTACGGGGGCGCGGGTGAGTACGGGGACACGGGAACGCGCAGGTGAGTATGGGGACACTGGAATGTGCGGGTGAGTACAGGGACACAGGAACGTGCGGGTGAGTACGGGGGCGTGGGTGAGTACGGGGGCGCGGGTGAGTACGGGGACACGAGAACGCGCAGGTTATTACGGGAACGCGTGGGTGAGTATGGGGACATGGGAACGCGCGAGTACGGAAACACGGGAACGCCCGGATGAGTACGGGGACACATGGGAACGAGCGGAGACACGCGGGTCAATCTGGAGACGTGGGCACAGGGAGATGCAGGGAATCACAATGCATGGAGGCTCAGTGTCACCTCACACCCCTCCTAGCCCTGTCCCTTGTGCCACTGAGTTCTGACACTACTCCTCCTCTGCACGCTCCCACCTCCCCCTGCTGATCTCAAGCCTCTTTTTTTAAGTCCGATTTTATTTCTGTCCGAGCACATTTTCAAACCACAAAATATACAATACGATCTACAATATGTACGACCATTTACATCTCATGACCCACACCCCTTCAATAGTCTATAATTTATAACGCGCACACATTCAATTAGTTTCGAATATATATATATATACCCCTATTCATAATGACCAAATTATTAGCAGCAGTGGCACGCCACAATGTACACGATCCAGACAGTATACAATATTTACAACTGTTCACTGAGAACGTGAGAGAATGATAGAGTCTGAGAAATAGACGGTAAGACCCTCAGGAATGAGTGCAAATTAAAACGTGAACTGGAGGGTCCCATAAGTGTCTATACACAGAGTGCTGATCTCAGCCTCAGCCTCATGACGCTCACCCTCACCAGCTCTGCTCGCACAGCAGTCAGCCTGGAGGTCATCCCCGTGGACACAGGACGCAAGGCGGGGCAATACCCACGATGGGGTGCCAGTCTATCGCAGGGCACTTGGGATAACTTAGTCAGCAGGCCAATTATCCTAGACAGCAGTAGTGGCAGCAGTGTGTATTTAGACTGTGGGTGGACACCAGAGTACCAGATGAAGACAAAACACAGACATGGAGAGATCATGCAAATGCCACACAGAATGACACCTAAGCCAGAAATTGAACCAAGGGCTTTCTTGCCGTGAAGCAGCAGCATTACTCAATGCACAATTCTATCACACCCCCAGTATCCCACACACTCCTTCACTCCCTCTCACAATCCCTCTCCTTGATTGCCCCACACTGCCCCCCACACTGCCCCCAATGCTACCCTCCACGCTGCCCCACCCACGCTGCCCCCTCACTCCCCCACACTCCCCCTCCGCCCCCCCCCGTCCGTCCGTTCTCTCACTCCGCCACACTCCCCTTCACTCCCCCCCCACACTCTCCCCTCTGCCCACGCGATCAGTCGTCGTCACGATTGCAGCTGTGACCGGATATTCGCTCCGATGGAGGTTCTCACAGCTTAACGACAATCACTCTCGAGCTGCTCTTCCGGGAGAGTCGCGTCGAGCGTTCCTCCTCTCTCCTTCGTCACGGTAATGACGTCTCCGGCGCTGGAGCCATAACGTCGCAGAGGCTACCCTGCATGTACAGCTGCATGATACAGAGACCCCCTACATCGGTAGAAATGCAACTGTATGCGTGGTGCTGGAGTGATAAGTCTGTGCCATCTGGTTTTCGTGGGCGAAAATTGGTGCAGCAGGTCCTTGCCTGGCCTGGGCTCAGCATGCCTCAATAACTCCATAAACCATCCCATCATGCAGACAAACGAGATGCCCATCTCGAGGGATGTTCCAAGAGACGCTGCAGTGAAGGCAGCGATGGAGAACTCGCTGACGCGCCATGATTCTGGACAACAGTCGTTCGAGCCCCATTCGTCGTTTCTGCGGTTGCACGTGTACAGTTTCCTCGTCCATACAGTTCCATGGGTGCGTTAACCAAAATGTCAAATCAGCATATAATCTGCATACAATTTGCATTAATCATCCCTGTTCTTATACAGAGCATCCCCACGCATAACATCGATCGCAGGCTTTCACGTAATTTTATTTTAGTTTGGTTCGGCGTTTTGCATTCTTTGGGTGAAAGGCACTTTCCATAAATCCATCCATCTTCTTCCGCTTATCCGGTGCCGGGTCGCGGCACCGGATAAGCGGTTAATTAATAAATGTTAATTATCACGATTATTAGACGAATCGCCGCAACGTCGCATTGACACTCCCCTAGCAGTACATCTCCACCACGCCTGTCACCAACGCCGTTATCAACGACACCGCACCACCACCCACCCGTCAGCTCGGAGCTGGGGGTGCAGTGGTGGTGCGGTGGTGGCTGTGGTGGTGGCAGTAGTAGTGGTGGTGCTGGTGGCGAAAGAAGTGGTGGTGACATTAGTGGTGATGGTGACATTAGTGGTGGTGGTGGCCTTAGTGGTGGTGGTGGCGACCACCAATGGTGGTGGTGACGTTGGTGGTGACGGTGCCGCTGTGCTGACCCATGGGGTGACAGCAATGAGCCGAGCAAACTGGCGGTCTCTCTAATCAGATGCTGGTGCCGAGTGTGCGATCTTCCACATCAATCTTCTACATATGTACAGCATGTCTTTATGTACAATATGTCCGTACTGAGCGATGGCGTGGTTGTTAGGGCGCTGCACTACAAATCAGGCATCCCGCATTCGAATCCCGCCTACGATCACCACTAGTGACGATTTTATGAACTGGTCGTGGACCTTCCCTCCGTCGGCTCAGCCTCAAATAAGTACCTGCTCGTGTGTGTAGACGTCGTGATTAAAGACACAAAGGCGGCCGGGCGTGGTGTTGACCATGCACCGTCTTGTGTGCCGTGCTGGCCTTAATAGGTGCTCGCTAATAACACTTAACCCTACAGTGCGTCAACAGTAAGCGGGGGATCTTTGTCTTTGTACTGCGGGTACCGGTTTCATATAATTCCTCAGTGCAAATTGTATCCTTATTTAATTATAATCTATGCTTAATCCTGTACAGGGTTGTGGGGGGCCAGATGCTATCCCAGCCGACAGAGGGCACATGGCTGGGGAATACCCAGTACATCGCAGGGCACACTTTTTGTGGCAATTTATTCAGCAGGCCAATTTACCCAGGCAGCAACGGTGGGAGGAAACCGGCATAGCTGACGAAAACCCACGTGGGTACAGGGCGAGAGAGAACACGCAAACACCACACAGAAAGGCACTTGAGCCGGGAACCGAACCCGGGAACTTCCTGAGGTGCGGTGACAGCGCTACCGTACTACACATCACCTAGGCTTTCATGTCTTAGTCTTACAGCAGCTTGACTTCCCACATCGAGATCACTCTTTTGAAACCTCACAGACTTTTGGCTTTTAAGTACAATTTTATTGCTCCTTCTCCAGACCAAAATTTTCGACAAATGAAAAACGACACAGAAACACGAATACGACATGGAGACACGGTGAGACCACGGAGATATGGGGATGACACAGGTACACGGAGATGATACGGGGGTGACACGAAAACGGCACGGGGACATGGAGACGACACGGAGACACAGAGACATACAACTGACATCGGGACAACACGGAGACATGGAGCCGAAATAGGGACAACACAGAGACATGGAGCCTACACGGGGGGACACGAGGACAGGAGAACGCAGAGAGATGCAGAGTCAAAAACGTGGGGACACGGTGACATGACGACACAGGGACATGGGGAGACACAGGGACTGAGGACGTCCGCACACAGACACATGGGGACACGCTGTAACAGGGGCGGATGCAGCAACAGACGCAAACGTAAACACAAACGCCGGAACACGAGGACAACCGCACAGGTAAGTGCAGACTCGCTTACGGACGCACGGGTGCACGGAGAGACACGCGTATACACGCGGACACGAACACATTCAATATGTAGACATGGGTGCACACACAGACACACTGACACACACAGTGAGACTGCATATTTAATAACATGGAATTAAATAAGAGATAGTGCTGCAGGGTTAATGACAGCCAGACGCGATCACGGAGTCAAAGACAAAGATCCCCCAAATAGGCTTAACAGACTGTAGGGTCAAATGCTGTTAGCAAGTAGCTCCTATAAAGGCCAGCACGGCACATGAGGAGCTCCATGGCCAACACTCCGCCCGGCTGTTCTTAGTCTCCCTAGTGGCGATGTTCACTCACTGCATCAGATAATAATTTGAGGCCGAGTTGACCTGGGGAGGCCCAGAACCGATTCAGAAAACTGCCACTTGTGTTGGCCGCGGGCAGGACTCGAACTAGTTTCAGAGGGTTTGCAGCGCGCTAACCACTGCACTGCCGCTCCCCACAACCAGACAGTAACGAGACACAC
>JAZEWT010000008.1:13431732-13446142 GCA_036362905.1 Mordacia mordax | reverse complement strand
GTCCTGTGGTGCGGTAGTGTGGTGCGGTCCTGTGGTGCGGTCCTGTGGTGCGGCAGTGTGTTGCGGTCCTGTGGTGCGGTAGCGTGGTGCGGTCCTGTGGTGTGGCAGTGTGGTGCGGTCCTGTGGTGCGGTAGCGTGGTACGGTCCTGTGGTGCGATCCTGTGGTGAATTAGTGTGGTGCGGTAGCGTGGTGCGGCAGCGTCGTGCGGCAGCGTGGTTCAGTCCTGCGGTGCGGTAGCGTGGTGCGGTCCTGTGGTGCGGTCCTGTGGTGCGGTCCTGTGGTGCGGTAGCGTGGTGCGGTCCTGTGGTGCGGTCCTGTGGTGCGGTAGTGTGGTGCGGTCCTTTGGTGTGGTAGTGTGGTGTGGTAGTGTGGTGCAATCGTGTAGTGCGATAGTGTGGTGCGATAGTTTGGTGCGGTCCTGTGGTGCGGTAGTGTGGTGCGGTAGCGTGGTACGGTAGTGTGGTGCGGTAGCGTGGTGCGGTAGTGTGGTGCGGTAGTGTGGTGCGGTCGCGTGGTGCGGTAGTGTAGAGTTCAGTATCAATACCCACTTAATCCTCTACAGTGTAGAGGATTAAGTGGGTATTGATACTGGGCAATTATTTTTTCCATGGGGCCACATGAGAAACAGAAAACATTCTGGAGGGCCGGGCCAAAAGGCTGAACTCAATTCTGCATATTAATTGTATTTCTTTATTAAAAAAAGCAGTAAATAGCATTGTTTTGACAAGCTTCTAAGAGTATATGTTATAATTAAGCAATGAAAAATTGAGGTTGCCTTACAAAAAATGTCATTTATTCAATAAAATTTCTCAAAACAATAGCAAAATAAATGTGAACGTTTTACCATTTGTGACTCATATTAGTGAACATTTTCAGCCACATTCACTCTAAAACACATTTTGAGTTTACTATACTGTTGGAAAGTTGTGTGAAGGTTCTTAGCATCCTAAAGACATCAGCATCCTAAAGACATCACAACATGCATAGAGGCTGCGCCTCTATGCATGTTCGTGGTGGTGGGGCCTTGCTGCACGATCGCCGTGTGGACCTCCCGTGGAGCTACGTCGTGCGAGCAAAGACAAATATCCCTCGTATAACCTTAACTCCGACTTTAGGGTCAAGTGCTGTTTGCGAGAAGCACCTACGAAGGCCAGCACAGCATACAAGGTGGTGGTTGGTCAGCATTACGCCTGACCGCCTTTGTCTGCCTATTGGTGATGTTTATACACTAGCTACTGGTTTGCGTTAACTAAGGTGAGACTCGTGACTGGTTCAGATGATCATTTTGTCGACCGTGAGCGGAATTCAATCCCAGGTCGTTGGTTACGTCGTGCAGCGCGCTCACCACCGCGCATTGCTATTCCGATGTTGTTGACGCCCTTCACTCCATGGCTCTGTGCAGCGCTTTGTAACACTCGGGTGAAAGGAGTTTTAGAAATGCTAACATTGCCATTAGGGAGACAGGCGAACAGGCGTAGTGCTGGTCAACCACCCCCTCGTGTACCGTGCCGGCCTTTCTGGGTGATATTCGCTAACAGCACTTGCCCCTACACCGCGGTGAGGCTATACGGGAGATCTTTGTCTTTGTGTGCCCAGGTGCAGCCACGGCACTGCTGCACGACTCAAGGATGATGCGGCATCGCCTGCTGTGGGACAAGTGAGGCTGCGCTCTCCCTGCACGTCGTCCCTGCAGCCACTTCTGACTCCAATTTCATTGACCCATAACGTTTTTCATTTGCGCTCTGATTTCTGTTTTAAACAACCTTCATGTAAAAAAAGAGAAGTTTTAGTATTTCTGGCAATAATGCAGGTGTTAATGTCTTAAAACAGCGACTATACACCTTTCACAAAGCACAAGTTTGCAAAAAACATACTGCTGATTTGCCGTTCTTAACTCATTGGTGATGTGCCGTTCTCTGCAGTTTTGTGTCGTGCCATGTGACCCTCGGGTGAAAAGCGCTCTTTAAATGCAATTATTATTACTTGTAAAACGTGAAAATAAAATGCTTTGATGAAGCAAGCATTGTCCTTGAAACTGCTTGACCCATACGAGAGACGACTTTCATTAGAGCCCAGTCTCAGTGTTAACCAGGTGTTGCCCAAATGCAGTTAGCCCAGAACAAATCAAATTTCAACGCATTAGTAGTTTTGGTCGAGCTGTTTTGCCGGTGCAAAAATGTAGAAAACGAGATGTATTACCATTTATGGTAATTATACAAGTGTTTAAAGTCTTAAATCACCAAATAGACACCTTTTACAAAGTGTCAAGTTTGCAAAAAACACTTTTGGTTAAACATTGCAAAACCGTCTTTATTGTGGGCCAATCATAATAATAATAATAATTGCATTTATAGAGCGCTTCTCACCCGAGGGTCACGAAGCACTGCACAGAGCTGCGGAGAGAACGGCACGCCAACAACGACGTTAGAATGTAAAATCAGCAAGAATAAAAAATTTTGGAGTTTTTTTAATCACTTATTGGCTGTGTCGGGTCGAGGTAAGCCCAAAGTACTTTCTAATGTTTATTGCGACCACAGTCTGACCCACCCACACGCACACTCCACTGTTTATACGATGTTTCTATGTGGGTGTTCGCACCGAGAGCATCACGGTCGAGTCCTTTGTAAGTGCAAATTTGATCTGCACAACACCAAGGTTTTATGTTTTATGTCAACTTTACTTCTATCTATTCATTACTCTTCTGAAATCTTAACGTTATTTGAGCCTTAAACTCTTGTGCACTACTGTACTATCAACACCTCTTAAGCACTCTTCCGTATTTATCCTGACGTCAGAAGAATTGGTTACGTCCTTGAGACTAAAATTACCGTTGTGGAGACGCTGTTAGTGAAGTCAATGATTATAATGGATCCGCGCAGAGGAGATGGCGAGAACTACACACAGCAATCGATTCCTCAGCCAGGACTGTATGCCTTGAATTTGGGGTGAATCGTGAATCGTCTCGAGTGTGCTTACATTATCTCCTCGCCCCCCCATCTCCCATCTTCTTGCCCCCCCCCTCGTCCTGTCGTTGGTGCTGCCCCCTCCCCCCGCCCCCCCCAGCCCGAGTTGTGCTATCGAGATGCCGGAGCGGCTGAGCGTGACATTGGAGCGTCTGTCTGAGCGAGGCCTCACGGACCGCTGCCTGCTCATGCAACCTCGCAACGCCACTACCGAGGACATCCTGCTGGTGCACAGGTGTGAGTCCTCCCGCTGCCTACGTGTGTGCCACCCCAGCACAGTCGAGATACGGACGACCGCACTCAGCACGACATGAACTCTGGTGCGTTATGATGCCTGATCGTGCTCCAGGGCCCGCACTACGGGGAGCTACAGGCCGGCCCTGCACCAGCGAATATTCCTTTGGCCGGGCCAAGTTCACTGTTCTCCATATCACATAGCAGTGAATCACTTGTTGATAGCGGTGGGGATACTGGCAATATTAATGAGTTTGCCTATGATGGTGATAGTGGATGTAATGTTGATGATAGTGGTGTTGGTAGTGATGGTGGATTTGATGACGAAGGTGAAGATCGCTGTGACGTTGACGGTGATGATGGTGTGCTCGTCCAGCGCCGAGTACCTGGCACTTGTGGAGTCTACGCAGTCGATGTCGGTCGAAGAACTCAAGGCTGTCTCCGAAAAAATGATGGACGCATTCTTCCACCCGGTGCGTCCCCGCTCGTCCCCCCTCGTCCCCCCTCGTTCCCTATCGTCCCCAATCGTCCCCCACGTGTCCGGTTGTTGCGGTGGTTGTAGAGTCTGCGAGTGAACGCGGGGCCTTGCGTCGCTGTCTCAGGACACGTTCGCCTGCGTGAGGCTGGCGCTGGGCGCCACGCTGCAGCTCGTGGACGCCGTGGTGAGCGGTGCAGTGAGGAACGGGATCGCGTTGGTGAGGTTGGTCCGCACACACACTCCCATGCACGCTAATACACACGCACGTTTCCATGCACGCTCTCACGCATGCACGCTCCCACGCACGCTCTCATGCACACACGCTCCCACACACGTTCCAACGCACGCTCCCACACACGCTCGCTGGTTCCCACGCATGCTCCCACGCACGCTCCCACGCACGCTTCCGCAATACGCTCCCACGCACACACGCTTGCTCGCTCCCACGCATGCTCCCACACACGCTCCCACACATGTACGCTCCCATGCACGCACGCTCCCACACACGCATGTTCCCACGCACGTCGCATGCACACACGCTCCCATGCATGCTCCGACGCACGCTCCCACGCACACTCCCACGCACACACGCTTCCACGCACGCTCCCACACACGCACGCTCCCATGCTCGCTCGCTCGCTTCCACGCATGCTCGCTCTTATGCACACATGCTCCCACACACTCCCACGCACGCCCCCACCCACGCACGCTCCCACGCACGCACGCTCCCACGCACGCATGCTCTCACGCACACACGCTCCCACGCACGCTCTCACGCATGCACGCTCCCATGCACGCACACACGCTCCCACGCATGCACCCACCCACACGCTCCCACGCACGCTCCCACACGTGCCCACGCACGCACGCTCCCATGTACGCTCCCTTCCACGCATGCTCGCTCTCATACACACATGCTCCCACACACTCTCACGCATGCCCCCACCCACGCACGTTCCCACGCACACTCTCACGCACACTCTCATGCATACTTCCACGCATGCTCCCACCATGCACACTTTCACGCACGCTCCCACCACGCACGCTCCCACGCATGCTCCCACATATGCTCCCACCACGCATGCTCCCATGCACGCACGCTCCCATGCACGCATGCACGCTCCCACGCACGCTCTCACGCATGCTCCCATGCACGCTCCCATGAACGCACACTTCCACGCACTCACTCTTCCATATGCTTCCACGCACACGCTCCCATGCATGCACACCCCCACGCACGCACACTCCTACACACACTCCCACGCACACACGCTCCCACTCACCTCTCACGCTCGCTCGCTTCCACGCATGCTCGCTCTCATGCACACATGCTCCCACACGCTCCCACGCACGCCCCCACGCACGCACACTCCCACGCACGCACACTCCTGCACACATTCCCATGCACGCCTTCTCCCACGCACACCCCCAGGCAGCAACACTCCTACACACACTCCCAGACACGCACACTCCTACACACACTCCCACGCACGCACACTCCCACGCACACCCCTACGCACACCCCCAGGCACGCACACTCCTACACGCACTGCCATGCACGCACTCCTACATACACCACTACGCACGCACACTCCCACGCACGCCCCCACACGCGCTCCCACGCACATTCCCACGCACACTCCCATGCACGCTCCCACGCACACCCGCACGCACGCTCCCACGCACGCTCCCGCGCACGCTCCCACGCACGCGCACGCTTCCACGCACGCTCGCACACCACGACGTAGCAGTGATATCACCACTGCACTTGTGCCAGGTTTACCTTGGGATGCAAAGACAAAAATTCCCCATACAGCCTTAATAGAGTGTGGGGTCAAGTACCGTTAGCGAGCACCTATGAAGGTCGAAACAGCACACGGAGGTGGGAGACCAGCACCACGTCCGGCCGCCTTTTTCTCCATAATTGCGATATTTACACTCCGCACTAGATACTCATTTGAGGCTGAGTCGATTTAGGGGAGGCCCTGGACGAGTTCAGAAAATCGTCACCGGTGTTGGCCGAAAAGCAGAAATCGAACTCGAGTTACCGGATTTTTTAACCCAGCGCGCTAACCGCTGATTTACCGCTCCCTCTACCTTGTGATGCGCATATGTACACACATGCTAGGCACGCACACAGAAGCAACGATCCCCCCATGAGCAGTTTGAGACTGTCGTGGTCAGTGCTGTTAGCGAGTTACACCAGTGAGACCAGCACCGCACCCCTCGGAGCAATTGATGGGAGTCACCGATCCTGGGCCTTGCTTGTCCCACGGTGAAGTGTTTTTTAGATGACTAATCGTGAGCAGTGATTATAGAACGTTAACGTACGTGCCTCCTTCTGCCGCGGTCACACAGACCTCCCGGCCACCACAGCCAGAGGAGCGAAGCCAACGGATTCTGTATCTTCAACAACGTGGCCATCGCAGCGGAGCGCGCCAAGCGTACGCACGGGCTGCGCCGGTGCGTACCGCACGGCAGGGGGCGCGGGCTTACAGTCGGCGTGCGAGTGTGTGTGGTTCGCGAGTTTGCGGGTGTGCGAGTGTCTGGGTGTGCAGGTCAACGAATGTGAGTATGTGGGTGTGTTCTGCGGTTCGGTGAGTGTGGAGGTATAGGCGTGATAATTTGAAATCGTGCGAACGAGTGAGAGAGCGAGTGACTGAGTGAGCGAGCGAGTGAGCGAGCGAGCGAGTGGTTAAACCGTTCCCGTGGGCGTGTGCGCAGGATCCTCATCGTGGACTGGGACGTGCACCATGGCCAGGGAACGCAGTTCATCTTCGAGGACGACCCCAGGTTGCTTGTCACACATCCTCACGCACAACCCCATCTCCAATCCACTGCTGGATGATGGCCTGTGCATGCCACCTGAGTCGTGTGGCTCGTGGAACTCACACGGCCGTGCTTCACGACGCTAGTCAAAGTGGGGTTGTGTCATGGGGGGAGCCTAGACGTCGGAGTAAAGTACAGCTCAACAAAGCACTTTTGAGTAAATGGAGTCTGTTGTTTATTCTCACGAGCGTCTGCGGCGCTCGTGAACTTCACAGCTGGCGACATCGCTCGCCCCTCGGGTAGCCGTGCATTGGGTACACGCGTTCACTTAGACCATAAGCAGGGGAACACGGACAAGGGATGCAGAAGCACAGCACGATGGAGAGAGGTTTCTTGGCTGCCCTCTGCTGCCCCCTGCTGCCCGGGGCAGCCTGTATAGTGACCGGTTTCATACACGGTGGCCGCCCATCCCAAACCTGGAGCCTAATCTCCGCCTGGCTTCCAAGGTCTGGAATTTCGTCAGACGCTTAACAGTGAAACATCACTGAGAAGAGATGGGTGATGCTCTCCACTGTCGTCACGTTGTGTGCGTGTCTGACGGCAGTGTTCTCTACTTCTCGTGGCACCGCTACGAACACGCCAAGTTCTGGCCGAACCTGCGCGAGTCCGATTTCAACTGCGTTGGGAAAGGCCTCGGTGCGGGTTTCAACTTCAACCTGCCCTGGAATGAGGTCATTGGTCGTCATCTGGTCACTGTGTCAATTTGACGCCTACCGGTTATCTTTCCCATTCATTTCATCTGAGATGCACTGGCCAGCGTGGAAGAGTAGGCCAAAACACCCTCTAGAGGGGCCTTTAGTAGCGGTTGATCTCTAATGGGGTGGTCGGGGCGTGTGCACGTGTGCATATGTGCAAGTGTGCGTGTGTGTTGAGTGTATACGTGTGTGTTGGTGATGGGGAGAGGAAGGGGAGAGGTTAGCATGCTCCGCTATGAGTCGGGTGACCCGAGTTTAATAATAGATTTGCATATCACCTGAGGGTAACAAAGAGTTTGATTTACCTTCACTACTAATACCAGTAACTATTTTATAAACCGGTCCTGGGCCTTTCCTGAGTCTACTAGACCTCAACAAAGTACCTCATACGATGTAAGAAAACATAAAAACTAGAGAGACAAAGGCAGCCGGGCGTGGTGCTGGCCACCCACCCCCCGTGTATGCTCTGCAATCCTTCATATTTACCACTCGCTAACAGCACTTGACCCTGCAGTCTGTTAAGGCTACACGGTGGAGGGGGGGATCTTTGTCTTTGTGTGCTGGATGCAGGTGGGCATGGGTAATGGGGACTATGTGTACGCGTTCCTGCACACGCTGCTGCCCGTCGCGTACGAGGTGCATGCGCTCCACCGCTCACACCCGCCGCGCCGCTCAGTGCCGACCTCGCTGCCCACCGCGTGAATTCTCTCTGTGCGTTGTCTGGGTCGTCCGCTGGTTGGCCGGATTGCGTGGCACGTGATGAGCAGTAGCAGCGTAGCCGTAGTCGTAGCCGAGAGATATTCTGGATACGGTGTGCGGAAAAATGTTGCCGATCCTGACGGGCCCAGCTGAAATGGAGCTCCGGCAGGCAGCGCATTGAGTGTTGGTGATGCTGCTGATGATACTGACGGCGTTGGGTGTCCGGTGTGCCGTGCGTCTATGTGTGGCGTTGTGCGTGCGTCTGTCGTGCTGTGCATGCGTCTGTGTGTGGCGTTGTGCGTGGCGCGGTGCGTGCATCTGTGTATGAGGCTGTGTGGTGCTGTGCGTGCATCTTTGTGTGGGGCTGTGTGTGGTACTGTGCATGCATCTATGTGTGGGGCTGTATGGTGCTGTGCGTGCGTCTCAGCGTGGCGTTGTGCGTGCGTCTGTATGGCGCTGTGCATGACGTGCATGTGTTTGAGGCTGTGCGTGCATCTTTGTGTGGGGCTGTGCATGGCGCTGTACGTGTGTCTGTGCGTCCGTCTGTGTGTGGGCCTGTGCATGGCGTTGTGTGTGCGTCTGTGTGTGGGGCTGTGCGTGGCACTGTACGTGCGTCTGTGCGTGCATCTGTGTGGAGCTGTGCGTGCGTCTGTGTGTGGGGCTGTGCGTGCATCTGCCCGTGCCGTTCGTCCCCTGCTGTAGTTCGACCCGGAGCTGGTGATCGTCTCGGCGGGTTTCGACTCCGCTATCGGTGACCCAGAGGTGAGCGTCTCCACCACCACCTCCGCAATGCACCTACCGCGTTAAGCAACTTCCTCAGTGTCCACGTTGCTTTGAGTTCCCTTGAGTTGTTAAGCAAAACGGTTCTTCAATGTATTCCCATACCACTTTATAATGTTACTGTCATTTATTGGTATTATTGGTTTCAGGGCAAGATGAGCGCCACCCCCGAGTGCTTCGCCCACCTGACACAGCTACTAGGGGGCCTGGCCGGGGGGCGCCTATGCGTCGTCCTTGAGGTGAGTGGGGGGAGGGGGGAGGGGGCCCAACTCCCCGTTGCCACGGAGAGAGCGCGGTGGTTAATGCAAGTGACGTGTTATTGATTGGCACCGCTGAGGTCGCCATCTCCGCGATTCGTCCCACGGAGGTCGCATGCGGGGTCACACCTCGGTACTCGTGCACGGTCACTCTATTCTTTCTGTACAGGGCGGCTACAACCTGTGCTCTCTGGCCGAGTCGGTGTGCTGCACTGTGCAGACGCTGCTTGGAGACCCGGTGCCCCCCCTCTCCGGCCGCATGTCCCCCCACAGCAGGTGATTGCACGGGGCCCTGCTCTCCATCCCCCCAATCCCCACAAGAGCGCCTCGCCTGTGCAGCACGGACACGGAGATGCGGAATCTCGCGCTGCAGAGCCTCTGAAAGCAGTGGCGTGTTCGCAACTTGCTGCGAAAAGTTTGCAATTCGATTGTGGGAGCTGCTCTGGTTAATACTGCGGCAGTATGCATTAACCTTGATGATGATGCACTCCATCTGCTTCACTTAAAAGTAGACGTTGGAGATCCCGTGAAATCGGTCGCAAGAGTAGGCCATTGTGTGCTGACATCACGGTCAACATTTCAAAATGATGACGCGAATGACTAATGATAGCACACAGAGCAGTGGCAATTGTCGCACACAACTGGCAGCGGAGTGATGTTCCAGGTTCATTTTGATTTTTATCATTTCGGTGACCGAGATTCACCCTGGTCTGCCAGGCTTTCACCGGGTCACACAACTTACACCCACTCACAGGTGGCTGTCAACACGTGGCACACGCAACCCATGCAGCGCATGCACAATTCACAGCACGGGCACACGCCCAGTGCGGCGCATGTGCGCAAAGTCCTGTCGCGCTGTATTGTTGCATTTTATTGAGTTGCGTCAGCGTGCGTCAAATGGGACTGTTGCATTTGGCCGCATTCCAGTGGGATTGAGCTGCATTACGTTGTATGTGTGTGGGATGACGCTGGACGTAGTTGTGTGGTGTGGGATCGTGTTGCGTGGGATTGTGTTGCATGCTTTACTACACGGGATTGAAAGCAGCACCGTGGGGAGTGTGCACAACCTGCTGACGGCACAGGCACCGTACTGGAGCTGTTTCCGGCTCTATGCAGGTACCACAATGCTCGTGTGTGTCCATATATCCCCGCATACGTTCCAACGTTACCGTGTATGCTCACGCACACCCGTGCATACCCCACGTGCACCTGTGTGTGTCGGCGCGCTCCACGTTCGCTCCGCGTCTCGCACAGCGGCGCTGACCCCGCCGCCGCCTTGACAGCCACTGCGCCACTGATCCCCGTTGCTGTCGTAGATTCGCCGGACCCGCGCGCCGAGTTCGGAGCAGATTGTCGAGATCCACCCTGGCATCATCGGTCTGACCTCGCTGATCCCTCCGTGGGCCTCACTGCCGCCATCGGGACGCCGGACTTCGACAGGCTGATGCACGATCACGTGGCCAGCCTCCGCATGGCCATGCCGCCAAACCGCACGGCTGTGTCAACTTCCCCGGGAGAGGGCGATGGCACGGAGGCGGTGGTGGCCGGATGCGCGACGATCAAGCCAAAACGTCTCACGGCCGAGCAGTTGTTGGCTCTGCTGAGGTATATGACGGTGACACTAGCGCCGTTAGTTGCTTCTTTCAGAGGTTCGTAAAAAATAATCGTCCGACCGTCTTTTAAAAGTTCCTTGCGATTAAATGTGGTCGTGGTTATGCCCAAAAATGAAAGCTTTACAGGGCTCTCCTGTAATTGTCTTGAGACTAATGAGGCTTTCCTGGGTAAACAAGCATCGTAATAACAATAATCAACATACAGGTGCAGAAAACTCTCCGATATCGGCTCGTCATTATGGTGAAACAGACCTCCCCACGTGTTATGGGCTATTCACACACTGACAGGGGCCATGAGGGCTCGGTTAGGACTGGTACCAGACACCCGTACCTCGCCAGTCCTGGGCATCGTACCGCCCCGGGGCTTCCAAATGTTTGGTTTTTACGCACGAGGTGTTGGGGTAAGTCACCAGTGCGAGATGTGGCTCTTGGTCAAGTTGCTGTGTGACACTGTCGACGGCGCTGTGAACTCCCACACAGGGGGGCGGCCCTGGGATCAGCGAGCGAGGAAGGGGCGGCGGCCCATGTGTGCGGCCTCCTGGACCAGGTGCTACTGGGACAGGTGTGGTCGCCACCATCCTCCCTCCCCACCTCACACACATTCCCGTGTCACGCGTCACCATGGGCCACACGCATGCGCACGAGCCATGCCGACTCCGCCGTGCCGCCCCCTCGGCCGCGTAGGTCCAAAACGGGGCGGCTCGGGTGCCCGCAAGCCGGGGCCTCCTCGCCTGCGCCGTCAACTATGCCCGCCACCTGGGAGCCAAGCGGTGAGCAGTGCACCTCGCTGCTGAGCCGCCACGGGAACTGCCGTGGCTCGGCGCATAGTGAGCGTTGTGCTGGTGAATAACACGGTACCCCCGCATGTGTGCGTGCATGCCTGGGTTCGCGTGCGTAAGCGTGTGCGTGCACGTGTGTATGCGTGCAGGACCCTGCTGCTGTCCGTCGGAGCAGACGTTCCGGCCAGCGTCTTGGACGACGGGTGAGAGAACGCAGCCGCCCTCTTTCACCACCACGTTCGCTTTGTTGACCGCAGCATTACGCTGTCATTTTGGTAGGCATGGCGCTATACGCTCTACTAATGGCCATGAGAGGTGATCGCCCAATGAAGCACTGAGTTCAAACCTGCTTAGCTTTCAACATGTGATTAAATCGGTGTTTGGCTCGAGGTGCTGTAGGTTGCTGGTATAGGGCTATGATCTGGGCAGCAGAGGGCAGTATAGCAACTTCGCCCATTGTTGTGCTGAGCTACACGGAACAGCGCCGTGACGCCTCAGCAGCATGGGGAGGAACTTCATCCAGTTGTGGATAGATCACGGCCAACCGACAATATCGCCCTTGGGCAGGGACATACTGGTGCTGGACGTGCAAGGTGGTGCGGCAGAGCCAGAGGAAGCGGTGCGGAGCGGCGAGCGCCGTATCACAATCAGCTGGCCAGAGGTGAGAGCCTGGCTACTGCCGTAACCGCCGTTAATCGCCGTTAACCACTGTTAAGCGCTGCACGAGCGTAGCGCCCGTGTGTCTAACTCGCCCTGTGCCATTTGTAGCCTGGCAGTGAGGGGGAGCTGATGTGGACGCTGCTGCACGTGGTTCTGCCGATCGCCTATGAGTTCGGCCCGGACCTCGTGCTGCTTGCCTTGGGCGATGCCTCCGACCGTTGCCAGGCAACGGCCCGGCCTATGGGTCACGTGACCGTCCTTCTGCAGGCCCTGGCAGCAGGGCGCGTGATCGCGCTGGTGACGGTGAGCGGGGAACGACAACGAGTAGCGTCGCATGTGATGGGGAACGGCGGGACGCGGGCCTGCGAGGCACTGCGCTGAGGGGCGTAGCATGATCAGGCGTATTGTGGCGTGCAATGTGTGAGGTCGTTTATGGGGACTTTTCAAGAGCGTGGTGTAGTGGTGTGATTGGTTTTGTGGGGTCTGGTGGCACGGCGTGGCACGGCGCAACACAGCGCGACAGGCCTGGACGAACCACGGTCGCGCCGCATTTGTTTGCAGGAGGCTGGTGACCCCTCGTGCTCCGCCCTGGACAGCATTGTGCGATCGCTGCAGGGTCACCCACCCTCTCCGCCGACGCTGGGCATCCCGCTGACACCTCCGCCCTCACCCGCCAACCTACGGCACCTGCGTGGCGCCGTATGGGCACTGTGCAATCACTGGGTGATGCTGAGCGGCGCCGGCAGCAGCAGCCCAGAGAAGCAGTTTCCTTGAGGTGGCACAGTCGCCCACGTAGTGGGAAGGATCGGCGAGCAGCGGTAGGAGTCAGAGGGGTGAGGGCCACAGGATGTGTCTCTAAACAGAGCACCCCACCCACCACAGTGAAAAATCACGTGAACATGTAACTGGGTAACAGGAATCTCCATATTGAATTTTAGTGTCTTTGAGCTTCGGAGCTGGCACATGAACCAGTACAACCTGTGTGGACTGTGTACATACAGTAGTGAGGATTTTTGTAAATCCTTTAGAATTTTACGTATTTTTGCATACTTTTTACCTAAAATGTGGTCAGATCTTCATATAAGATCTCATAATAAAGAGAACATGATTAATTTGATAGATTTATTGCCAATAGAGATAAACAAATGTAATCTTAGAAGCTCAGCCTACTATTTGCTTAACATTCCGAGATGCACATCAACATTCAGGGAAAAGGCTTTTCTGGCGGATGCCCCTCGCTTTTGGAACATTGCCATGAGCATGAGTCTACAGTCAATACCATCGTTGAGCTGCCTTAGATCCCAATTAGAATAAACATTTTTGCCCAGATGCATTTGCAAAAATTGATTATTTTTTTGAAGAGTTGTATTTGCTATGTCCTTTTCATAAGCGAGCAATGTCTTCAATGTATTCCCATTGCACAGCTTTAGTAACAATAATACAGTTTGTAATGCGCTGCACACATTCTACACCTAGTCATGGACGAGATAGAGAACTGAGGAAACCGCAGAGAGGTAGGCAGGGGAAGGCTGCCTTGCAGCCAACCAGCGCCAACATTTTCCACTGCATCCTATATGCTATGTTTTTGTGGGAGAAAGCCGGAAAACCCGAAAGAAATCCATGCAGAATAGGGGGATAACACACTAACTGCCTCAGGCAGAACTTTGTATGTGTGTGGCAGGGTGGCGCAGTGGTAACATTTGCGCCACCCCGCCAAGCACTTTGTCTTCTTTGTCTCTTATTAATTTATTGAAACTCTTGGTCACCTATCAGAAAAAATTGTGATGTGTGATTTTTGCGAATTACTGTTTACTTTATGGATAGGGTTTCATCATTGTGCAAATTTGTTCTGTTTGTTTATTTGTACAGTCTTGCATGTTACAGTTTACTTTATAATAATAATGATTTGCCAGGAAGACAACACATACGGACAGGTATCTACACGTGGAGTCTCACCATCACCCGAAACAGAAACGGGGGATATTTCACACCTTAACCCACCGGTCAAAAACGATTTCAGACAAACAACATCTAAGAGATGAGCTACAACATCTACAACAAGCACTAGCGAGTAATGGATACACGAAAACAGACATCCAACGTGCCATAACAAGAGAATGGAGACAGAAACAGCAAGAAAATGAGGAAGATACCAAGATTCGCCCTTTTCTGCCGTATGTGAAAGGCACCACAGACAAAATCAGCAAATACCTAGAAAAATATAAAATAAAAACAGTCTTCACAACCCACCAGAAGATACAAGATGTACTCAAATCACCTAAAGACCGACTACCGTTACAGACAGAAGGCGTATATCGCATCCCTTGCAGTAACTGTGAGGAAATATACATCGGACAAACAGGAAGATCGATAGCCACCAGAAAAAGAGAACACGAGGCAGCAGTATGCCTGCGGCACACAT
>JAZEWT010000008.1:13395748-13411744 GCA_036362905.1 Mordacia mordax | reverse complement strand
GGGGGGGGGGGGGGGGAGGGGGCCGGCAGGGAGCGCGGTGCCAAGTTTGAGATTAACACGTTTACGCACGAACCATTGCACGCTTGTCGCTCGCGTGTGACTTGATACCCTGCAGATGAGATGTTGTGTCAAGGAATTATGCAGGTACGATCTCACATTAAATAACTTAAGCAGCTTCAACTCGTCATTGCTAAAACTATGTGTATCGACTGCATAGCCTACGGTGCAGCCTAGTGGGCTATCACTGCACACCTGATCGCGACTACATTATACTACTCACACATACTAAAAATTAATAAACATCACTGATTATAGCAAAACATCAATGAGGAGAAGGAGCGGGGCGGTTAAGACAGGAGGAATCACAGCAAACTTCGAATCGTCTCGCTGTAGAGGCTGTGAATCGTTAGCGACAGGGAACGTGATCTTGGAGACCGGAAGTGTGTGCGAAAAATAGGACGGCACCCCAAGATGGCGCAACGCTGGCCCCAGAGAAGAGAGGCCTCGTCTTAGCTGCGGGTGCACACAGCGCAGCCTCGCCAAGGAGTTAGACCTCGGCACGGGTTAGGATGCGGCATGGGTTAAAAACACAACGCTCGTTGGGATGTCAGACGTTAGGATGCGGCACGCATTACGGTACTACATGCGTCAAGATACTGTACGTGTTACACGAGTTACGGCTCTACAAGCGTTAGCACACACTGTGTGTAAGAATACCGCAACCGAGGTTACTGGGGAAAAGGCAGCAAGAGGCAGGGATGACGGCTGCGCAGCACCGGCTGGAGGGGGGGGAAAGGGGGCTTACCGCCTCGATGGGCGCAGTCTCCTCCTCCTCCGTCTACAAAACCAAAGCCGCGGTGCGGCAGCGCAGTGTGAATGCGACAAATCTGCACTCGTTGTCAGGTCTCGCCTCACTCGTGCCATCAGTGGATCATTTTATTCGGGTGAGGGCCAGACCTGAGGATTTATGTGGTGACCCGGGCCAAAGGGACACAACATCACCCACCATTGTCAGCCACCTACTAGTTGTCGTTAGTGTACGTGGCTGTATAAGGGTCACCTTCAGTTTATAATTCCTTCTTTTTAAACGGACGCCACAATGGCATGTATTTATGGGATTTTTTTAAAAATTCACTGCGCTAGTAGCAATTAACATCTCACGGCATGCACTACAGGATGCGTCTTAGAGATGTGCTTAGCATCCATCTCGATGTGGGAACAATGGTGGAAACTTTGACCGCATTGCCATTTGGCAATAATCAGTTCCCTTTACCAGAAGCTGACGGCTGCCACCACAGCATCGACATAATCAGCTTGCGGAAGTGTGGGGTTAGGGCTCCATCCAAAAAAACCTCGGGTTTTTTAAGTCAGGTTCTGAGTCAGCCATGGCCTCCTGTGGTAAGAGGCTAACACAACTGGGACCCTTCTGACATTGACCTGGCAGAACTGCTTACTAGACAATTCATTAGTGCTCCATCAGTCACGAGCAAAGACCGAGCGTCTTGACGTCAACTCCAGATGCCGGCAAAAGGGCCTCCACACCTCCCACAAACCTCACTTAACTATCGCACCTACCATGCTTCCCACTCTCCATTCCATCCCCCAACCCGCACCTCCTGCCTTTCAATCCTTCCCTTGTCTCCATTCAATCGCACCTTTGTCCCTGGCGCTCCTCTCTTCCTCGTCCCTACTTCCTGTCCCTTCGCCCACCGCCCACCACACAGCCCCCCTCACCTCATGGGCCCCCACCCACAGTGTCGAGCCCCACCCTGACCCCTCGCTGCCCCCTCCCACCCCACCTGCTGTGTGAGCAGTGACATGAGGATGTCCTCCATGATGTCGGCGGTGATGGGCAGCGTGTCGCGGATGTGTCCCACCACAGTGCCGATGGCGACGCGCGACAGCTCGTAGCTCAGACCCGTGTTGCGCCGCACCAGCTCCGTCAGCTCCACCCCCATCGTGCGGGGAACCACGCCAGTGCCACTGTCTCCGTCGGCCTCCACTGCCAGCGAGGAGGATGACAAGGGGCTCAGACGAGCCTTACCGTTATCTGATGGTGCCAAGAGGGGCTCCACCCGTTCTGGCGACCGCTGCTCTATCTGTGCTCGGGCTATGTTCTGCGACAGCGGGGAATTTGGGGGAGGCGATCCTAATGGCGGTGGCTCGCTCAAGCTATTTTCCGGCGTGTCGACGTGCACAAGTGGAGAGGCCGCAGGCGCCATCTGACAGGGGGACTCGACGCGGCGGTGCAGTGAGAACCCGGTGTCGGTAGCCTGCGCCACAAAGGCAGGACGCCGGGCTGGAGAGCCGCCGGGGCAGCCAGTGGGGGAACCACGGCAACGCACAGGGGAGTCTGAGAAACGCACGGGGGAGTCTGAGAAACGCACGGGGGAGTCGGAGCACCGCACGGGAGAACCGCACGAGCGGACCGGCGAATCCAAGCGGTCAAAGAGCGACTCAGAGCGCTTGAGTGGCGAGTCGAGGCGCCGGAGCAACGCGTCTCTCCGTCTCGACGGGGAGTCTGTGCCGTTCGCTGCCACCACTTCCGCCATCGCACTCTGCGCGAGCGGGGAACTGGGGCCTGGCTGCTCCTCCAGGGCATCACCACTGCAATCGCCACCACCACCGTCGCCACAACTGCTTTCAGGGTTCACGGCCGCGTCAGTGTTTTCTGGCGTGGGTTCTGGAGCAGCGGTGGTGACGGCGGTGGCGGTAGCGTTGCCACCGGCTCCATCGTCATCATCGTCGCCGCACGAGTTCTCGTCTGACCGGCTGTCGGCCGGCGCCTTATCATCGCCATCACGAGACGAGTTCGACCCGCTGGTGTGGCCGGACGCATCAGAGCTGTCGCTGTCAGCCGCCTTGTAGCTCTGCACATCCTTGGCGTGCACACGTGGGAAATCCCGACCGGCGATCTCACTGAACAGCGTGCCGTTGTGGCGCTGCGACGTCTGCACGGGTTGCCGCCGTGGGGACGCGGCGGTGGCGCCAGCGCCGTCGTCATCGTCAGAGGGGAGAGAGAAGGAGCGGTCCTGAGAGTGAGCGTGAGAGGCAGGCGCGCCGGCCGTGGAGGCGGCGAAGATCGAGGGGAAGAAGCCGGAGGCATTGCGCGTGGAGGGGGGGGCGATGGATGAGCCCGTGACAGCGTTGCCCTGCGCGTCGTCACAAACTGAAGGCCCGGGGGTGAAGCAGGCAGCGAGGAGGTTGGTGAGGGGCAGGAAGAAGGGACAGGACAGGGAGAGACAAGGGAAATGGGAATGTAGGCAGGGGAAAAGAAGGGGGTGAAACAGGTCAGGGAGAGACAGGAAAAAAAGAGTCCACAGAGGAGCACGTCAAAGGTTGTGGCAGGAAGAAGGGGGCGATTGGAGAGGATCGTCCATCCCAGGAGGAGCCAAACAGCCTTGGAGAGGATTGTGGGGAACACGCGGAACGTGAGGGCAGCGAGGCCAGGAAAGGCACTGGGGTCGTGGGCGCCTGCAGCAAGGGTGAGAGGGACGCGGTTGGGTTAATGTCACGTCCACTACCGGCGCCGCACAAAGCACACAGCACCAAGTATGCACGCGCATGTATCCGCACACACGTGTTCATGCACACACATACACCACCGGTTTGACATTTCATGTGGCCACTCGCAGGGGTTTATTGTGGTTTCTTGAGGTACTCTGAGTGTGAGTCTTTAGTGTCCTGGCTCTGCCAAATATAGTTTGGCCGAGACATCATAGACACATGTTCCATTGGAGCCTGACATATTTTAATGGTAATAGGTTGAAGATGGAGGGGTCATTGTTCCCTTGCAGCTGTCCAGAGCCCCCGTTGACCACTGTGTCAATTGTGGGTACATTGCTCATAGCTGTTACTGACATCACCAAGGAGGTGAACAGTGTAATTGTAAATTGGTTTATTTATCTTGTGATTTTATATGTTGTTGCATTGGTCAGTTCAAATATTTGTTGAATCACAAGAATGCAAGCATACACTTCCAGAGCTTGCAAGTTCACTGGGTATTTTCTGCTGTAATAATAAACATTTGTCTATTATGCACAACTACACCGCCATTCGCCACTCAGTGGCGGTGACATTATCATGACACCTGTGCCAGGCCATTTGCACCTTGAGGCTACGTGAAGTGTCGGAGGTTCGCCGACAAGGGGTATAGGGACAGACCCAAGTGTTATGGGTTGCCTGATGGCGATGACTGACAGATGCTTCACCTATGCTCCCTACTGTGCCAACTTGCTGTGCTATAGCCGCTCGGAGCTCCGCTCGTTGTTGTGAGCATCGCTTCTTCACCCTCTGTTTTGTTGGAGGGCGACTGCCTCCAACTGCCCCGTAGCAGCCTTCACGATCCTCCTCCACAGGGGTGAATCTTGACACCGCTGGTAGCGGTCTTCAGCCAGTCCACTCAGCTCTAGGTCCTCCTATGCCACATCAGTCCATTGCTTCTCTAACCCGTGCCACGCCCATTTGCCCCCTCTATCCGGCCAAACAGTAACTGCTTGGGCATGAGGTGGCTGGGCATGCAGACTACATGACCCAGCAACCGCAGCCTCGCCTGCCAAAAGAGCTCACAAATGGGACTTTGTCCAGATTTTTCAAGAATTTGTGAGTTCCTCACACAATCAAACCTAGTTAAACCCAAGATGGATCATAGATAGATCAGCCGAAAAGTTTTGAAGCGGCGCAAATGTTCCACCACGTTTTGCAACCCTAGAGATGAGAGGGCATGACTGCAGCTAAAATTCGAAGCTTCGTGTAGAACGACACGCCAGGCAGCTTCCACAGAGCGTTATGTAGCCAATGAAACAACAATGCCGCCCGACTGACTCGGAGCGAGACCTCGACTGCTAAAGCGGATCCAGCCATAAGCACACTGCCTAGGTATGAAAACTTTTCCATTCTTTCCACACCTGCTTCACCACTCATGGAGAGCTGAGGGGGTGAAGTATTCAGTGGTACAAAATACCCAGACAGGTTCTTGGTTTTAGTGGGACTGATGGTAAGACTCCACCTCTTTGTGGCATGCTCCAGGTTCAACAGCAGAGCCTCTAATTCCTCCTCAGAATGAGCAGCAATCACAAATTTTAGGCATAGATAACATGATGATTGCTTCTAAAAGCTGCTCTCTCGGGACACCCGCGTTGTTCACTTCCTCTCCTCGCGACGTTTCGCCTCACACGTTAGAGGTATCCTCAGGCGCAGTACACCGTGCCTAAGGATACCTCGAACGTGTGAGGCGAAACGTCGCGAACAGAGGAGAGGAAGCAAATGACGCAGCTGTCCCAAGAGAGCAGCTTTTCGAAGCAATCCTCATACATCGAGCCGTGGAAACCTACATCATTACACAGATAACATGGTTGGCCAATAGGGAGCAATCCCTTGACTACACCTGGGCATCAATCGGCCTACCATTGTACCTGTACCAGATAGAAATTCCACGAGTACATCCATGGAAACCCTCTCGAACTACGTGGTCAAAAAGTGTTGGATAATGTAGGAGCCAGAGGGCATCCCTATTGCACCCCAAGGTGAACAGGAAATGCCTCGACTCTCAATCACGTAGCTTTACCTAGGCTTGTCCACCATCATGACGGTCCTTAATGATGGTGAGCAGAGTGTTAGGGATCCCAAAAGTATGACGAACAACCCACAACCCTAGCCTACTGATGGTATTGTAGGCCTTGACCAAATAAATAAAGCAGAGATGCAGGTTCTGTTGGAATTCCCTACATCTTTGCTGTAGCAACCGGACAGAGAATATGGCATCTGTGCAAGACCGCCCTGGCCAGAAACCACATAGGGATTCCACAAGCCTCTCCTCAGAGTGCCTGGCAAGGCGATGTTGAATGATCAGTGCCAGGACCTTTCGCAACACACTGAGGAGCGAGATGGCCATATAGTTATTGCAGTCGGTGCAGTCCCCCTTCTTAAAGAGGGGGACCACTAGGGCATCCTTCCATTCCTGCGAGACCTTTCCTGTGCTCCGGACGGTTTTAATTATGTCATATAGGGCAGTCTGCTGAAAAGCACCAGCTTCCTACAGCATATAGCTTGGAAGATCATCTCTGCCCAGTGTATTTTCTGGTCTCAGGCTCTGAATAGCCTTACGTACTTCCTCTATAAATGGCACCTTTGCCAGCGACACACAGGGTGTGGCTACATTTTCCATGATCTGAGGTATCTGAGGTACCGCAGTCACAGCAGGGTCACCCCAGTCACAGCAGGGTCACCCCCATGTTGTACCATGTTATCTAAGCTGGGGGGTTCCCCTCCCTAAAGATTTTACAGAAATGCTCTGCAAATCTGTGGACTTGTTCCTGGGGGTCAAAGATCAGATCACAATTTTCCCCTCGAAGAACGGTAATCGGTGCAGCGTTGCAAGTCAATCTCTTCATGGAATTAAAAAGTGATTTTTGATCACGGGCTGCCAAAGCAGATTCCATCTCCTCAGCAGGCAGCGACCATCACTCATCCTTGCAACGCCGCACAGTTATCCGAACCTCCGAGCGAAGGTTGTGGTAAGCCACCTCATTCTCGGGCGTGGGATATTGGAAAAGGTGGGAGTGGGCCTGCCGTTTTCTCTCGGTTAGCTTGAACGCCTTCTCCTTCAGCCAAGGTTTCTAGGGAGGTCTGAACCATGCACCCAGTGCAGCCATTCCAGTTGCATGAGCCACAGCCCTAAGCCTCACCCATTTCCCCTCGGCATTGGGAGGGATGGGGGAAGATGTCAGCTTACAGCTTTCATCAGCTAGCCGAGACCAGGTCACTGTGGGTTTCAATAGGGTCCTTGGTGGACACCCACCAGTGACATGGAAGAATAGCAGGTCTATCTTGGGGTGACAAGCCGATGGTCAGAGATTATATCAGCGCCTCGTTAGGTCCTGGTGTCAAGGACAAGGGCCCGCATCTGCTACTCCGCCACTTGTAGATGATGTTGCTTGGATCCAGCATGCACACGTGCCCACACACGCACACATACATAAGCACACAAAATGATCAACAAAGCCAAAGATCCCCCATATAGCATTAATATACTGTAGGTTCAAGCTCCGTTAGCGAACACCGAAAAAGATCAGCACAGCATATGAGAGGGTCGGTAGCCAGCAACCACGCCTGGCCGCCTTTGTCTCCCGAGTAGAATTGTTTACATACTGCACCAGATACTACTCATGAGGCCGAGTTGACCAAGGGAATGCCCAGAACCAGTTTATGAAATCATGACCGGTGTTCGTTGACGTGAGTGGGAATCAAACTCGGTTCGCTGAGTTGGTAGATCAGTGTGAAAACCGCTACACCACCGCTCCCCACACAATGACCTATACATACACACATGCTCGCACACACAAACATATCCACACACCCGGACACACAGAGATGTAAAAACGCACAGACACGCACACAGACACGCACACAAATGGAAAGACACACAGACGCACACATACGCAGGGAAACAGGGAGCGTTAAGAGTTCCAGTGAGGAGGCAGGGGCAGCAGGGATGAGAGATGCATGGCTGCTCGAGTGCAGTGGGAGCGGTCACACAAGGGACTGTTTGTCGAGGACCATGTGCCAACGGACACACCCAGAGGCCAAACTTCACGTCGCAGACTGCAGAGACATCTGTTAATGTTTAAAAATAAAGCAGCAAAGCGCCGAGCTACAATCCAGCGCATTCATTCCATCCCAATTTGTAATTAAAGCGTTGGTCTGATGGAAGTCAACCGTCTGGCTATACCTTGGCCTTGGAGATTAGGTTGGCAAGTGGGTGAAAGGGTGGGTGGAGGGTGAGCAGGCAAGAGGACGAAAGGATGAAAGGTGGGGAGAGTTGATTTTGGGAGTGGAGCCACGCGTGTACCAGGTGCCTATGTTAACTGGTTCAATGCGGCCAAAGCCATCTCCCCTGCGCCCCAAGGCTGCCAGCACACACCCCACAACGAGCCGAATGAACCCCCCACAACGAACAGCTCGCCCAAAGTCGTAACGCACCCCCAAGCATGCTCTGAATCCCTCGCGTCCCCCAATGCCTCCTCTTGCTAATTCAACAAAAACAAACGAGCAACGTCGCATCGCAGCGAGCCTCGAGTAAAGCGACCGAGCCGAGAGCACGACCACTGCTTGGACTCACGGCTTCTCAAAGAGCAAGCGCAGAGGATCACAGAGTTCTGGCGTTAGCGTCTTGGTTATTGTGGTTACGGGGGAAGTGCGCTTTCCCATAGTTAAGTGTGCGAACCGCCAGCGGTAGCAGCGCCGTTACCTGCCCTCTTCCAACGCTCGGGCGACAGCAGCTTCTGAACTAATTGCGTGAAGTTTGGCGGGTTCCAGTGCGGCCGCCTCCCAGCGGGGCCCGAGACCCCCGAGTCAAGGTTGATCGCCCGCGCTGAAAGGGGCAGCGGGGCATCTTGAGTCTCCATTCCTGCCAGCAGTCCCACAGGCCCGCGGTGGACACCATTTCCGGTGCTCATTATGCCCGGGAAGAGCTGTGAGTTGTCGCGCCGCATGTCCGTGGGCGCTGGCGGCGGTCTGAGTGGGTCTCGTTGTGACGCCAGCGAGGGAAGCGGTCCGGACGAAGACGGCGCACAGGTGGAGGCGGACAAGGCATTGTCGATGACCGAGTGTGTGGGCCAAATGTCACTCAGTGGCACGGAGGCTGCTGTGTTTCGTGCCGGGACCGGGCGCGGTTCCATCGGCGCTTCTGGGATCGCAAGTGCACTTTGAAGCAACTCAGAGTTTCTCAGCGGTGGCGACGGTAGGTGCCGTTCTACGGCCTCTCCACCCACCAAGAAGGAAACGGTGGCGCCTAACGGCACGCCCTGTACAGCTGATGCCATGGCACTTGAGCCGGCTGATGGCTGCTCATGCCCGGTCCCACTGCGGCTAACCCCCACGGTCCACTGAGACCCACCACTGCTAAGCGCAGGCGCCAACGCGGACGCCACCTGTTGTCCTCCGCCCCTAGCCACCTCATTTGCCGCGTCCCTCATGACGCCGTCAATGCTCGAATAAATGGACACGGTGGCAAATGGAGATGGGGCGGACGATGTGAATGAGGTGGCAGATGAGTGGGAGGGGCTTGGGGGAGGGTCGGGTGCGGGACGTGATTTCTGGGATTTCCGCACCACTTCACCTTCACCTGCTGGTGGAAACAGAACGAGCGACGAGGTTAACGTGGCCACAGCACAGCCACAGCACGAGGGTCACACAGCCAAACATTCATGGTCGCTTCTCCACCACTGCGCTGGGAATGCCTCCTCCCACTGTGAACTCCCCCTTCCCTTGAAAACTCTCCCATGGTTTACACATCAGTGCTGGTGCTGAACACAACCAAACCACCTACGGAGACGACCTATGGGTGGCTCAACTCAGAGGCTTTGTCCACAGTGTACTGGAAGGATTCGAACATCCATAACCAAGGAGTAAAATCCTCCTGCATGGGGTTAATCTAAGAGTATTTGTTACGCAGTCCCATTAAAAAGACATCGACAGTACCGTCTTACAGAGCATATAAATAAGCAATACCAGTAACGAGTCACCAATTAATGTCAAACTAAAGACAACGATAACAATAATAGTGATTATGTTGTGGTAATGAGCCTGGTATTTCTATTGCGGTTGTGATGACGCCTAACGAGGCAACCGCAATAGAAACGCGCATTTCCACAAAATTCTCACGGACGGACCAATTCTCTCGCATGGGGCAGCTCCCTGGTGTGAGTGAAGGCGATGGCGAGCGCTGGGAGGCGAAGGTGGGGGCAGCAGTAAGCACCTGCTTCAAATTCAGCGCTCTCGGCAGACGATGCGAAAACAAATCATCGTAACAGGACAACGTTGCTGACTGGAAGCAAATAAGATTTAGCGACGCACAAGCGGTGATATTCACAAACAGCAGCAAGGTGGAGCAGCTCCCATCCATTCACCTTGCTGCGTGGCAGGTGACCACAGCACTGTGTACAACGCTCCCAGCCTTGGCTAAACCACTACCTCCAGAGAGGGCTGACAGGTGTGGCTGTATTGTGTTTTTGTATTATTATTCAAACCACGACTTCATAAGAGTTCAACGTGTGGCCATTCCTGCAGCAGCAAAATGTAGAGGCAACTGTAGACCTATTGTGTCCTCATTAAGAACTCATCAGGACAGCACAGGCACCACCAACAGAGCTGCTATTGCTGCTGCGATCACTGCTACTGGTGCTTTTGCAATCACTACAGCTATCACCACTGCCACAGCAGAAGCTACGTGAAGGTAGCTGCACCTCTCCACCCATTCAACTGACGGCACTCATGTGACAGTGACGGCGAGTCTCTTCATAAAAAGTGCGCGTGCCCTCTCCGTCTAGCTGGCGCGAGAAGAAGACCTCACCGTTCCGATTGGCGTCGGTGAGCTTCTCGAGCGGGTAGCTGCGAGTCTTCTCCGGCTGTGCCGGGACGACTGGGGCTGCGCGGCGTGGCTGGGGCGGCACCTGCGAAGAGCAGAGAAGAGAGGTGGAGCATGGGGGGTGAGGGAAAAGGAGCAGTGGTGATGCAGAGAGGGACAGATAGCAAGAAAGGGACGAGCATTGTTTGTGAAGTGTTTTTGGATGATTTATTTAGTATATTTGGATTTGATGCGGTCATCACCAGTTCTGAGAGCTTCAAGGCCATCAGGGAGCAGAGCTAAATGGACACGAGTCAATAATATAGGAGAGCGTTTGTATTTGTCCACAAGGACATCTGTCATCAACCCGAACACCGCAAGGAAATAAACGATGGAGGCACACCATCCCTGTACAGCTTGGAAACCGTGACGGAGGAGTGCCCAGTCACGGCAAGGCCTCTGCACCATAGCGTCAACAGCGCAGATGAGAGGGCGGTCCAAGGATCCCCATCAGCAGTGCACGTCCCCACGTACCTCCCTTCACGCTTCCTCGTGTGACCTCTGCCTTGACCCTGCAGCAGTCTCCCAGTCGTCTGGGAGCCCGCAAGTTGTGTGAAGGATGGCGCTAAACACCAATTACGGGAGAGGTGCTCTGAGCCTCGTTCTACACGGGGTCTTTAATCATGGATTATGGGGTACATGAGCAGAAGTGTGACCCTGGAGTGACCTCATTATGCACCCCCCTCCTTCTCTCTCTAAGCCACACACCCCACCTCACCTGGTATGGGCTGAGCTCGTCATCCTCCAAGGACCCAGAGGCGAAAGGGGTCTCCATGGCCCCACCGCCACTGCTGTCGGAGTGCCGCGCGCTCCCCCGCTCGCCCAGCTTGTGTTCGCTCGATGCCGGGGTCAGGATGGTAGGCCGCTGGGCCACCCGGGCCTGGCCCTGCTTAGCCAGCGTCTCCTTGCGGTGGTGGATTAGCTTCCTGCGAGGGGAACAGAATATCCCCAGAACGGGCTCCATCTCAGCCACTATAAGGACCCTGGCTAAGACAATGTCCCATAAACAAACCGCTGAGGTCAGGCGTGCGTCGGGCGTGCATCAAGCCTACAGTTCGGCCACAATCAATGGGCGATGACGGGAAACCGCACACCCATGCACCCTGTCCAAATACACATGATACAATAATTCGTCTTGCGTTTTGTAAACAAAGCATATTGAAAGGATTAACTTCACCTCAGTCTTGTTCATGTTGGCAAAATGATAAAATATTTCGGCTGTAGAGACCTCTTTCTTTCACAAACGTCAAGGTTCCTTCTGTTCATGTGCCACCTACACCAGTCGATTAGCGACCAGGAAGGTAAGGATTGAAAAGTCAAGTGCCGATGTAACCTGCAAGTTTTGATTTTTTGGCGTACTTGTGTGTGGTATTACGCAATCACGATCACGCTTGGTGGGCTCACAACAACAACAACCGCCATTCGCCACTAAGAGGCGGTGACGTCACCACGGCGCCTATGCTAGGCCATATGCACCTTTGAGGCCACGTGAAGTGTCGAAGGCTCGCTAACAGAGGTCACGGAATAGACCCAGGTGTTATGGGTTGCCTGACTGAGATGACTGGTAGATGCACCACCTATGTTCCCGAATGTGCTAACTTGCTGTGTTTTAGCTGCCCAATGCGCCGCTCGTTGTTATGTCGCTCCTCAGCCCTCCGTTGTTTTTGGAGGGCGACTCCCTCCAACTGCTCCGTAGCGTCCATCACAATCCTACTCCGCAGAGGTCGATCTTGACACCGCTGGTACCAGTCTTCAGCAAGTCAACTCAGCTCCAGGTCCTCCTGTGCCACATCAGTCCAGATTTTCTCCAGCCCGTGCTGCGCCCGTTTAGCTCCCTCTATCCAGCCAAACAGCAACTGCTTGGGCATGCGGTGGCTGGGCATGCGGGCTACATGACCCAGCCACCACAGCCTTGCATGCCAGAGGAGCTCACCGATAAGACTCTCCAGATCTTTCAAGAATGTGAGCTCCGCACACAATCTAACCTGGCGAAACCCAGGATGAATCATAGGTAGCCCAGCCGGAAAGTTTCAAGATGGCGCAGATGTTCCGCCAGGGGGGTCCACGTTTCGCAAACATAGAGAAGAGAGGTCATGATCGCTGCTGAGAAGACCCGAAGTTTCGTGTAGAGCGACAGGTCGGGAAGCTTCCACACAGCGTTACGCAGCCGATGAAATGATGATGCTGCCCAATTGATTTGGAGTGAGACTTCAGCTGTCAAACCGGAACTGACCATAAGCACACTGCCTAGGTATAGAAACTTATCCACTGTATTCACAACTGCCACATCACTCATGGAGAGCTGAGGAGGTGGAAGTATTCAATGGAACTAAATACCCAGACAAGTGCTTTGTTTTGGTGGGACTGATGGTAAGGCCCCACCTCTGTGACATTCTCCGGGTTCAACAGCAGAGCCCCCAACTCCTCCTCAGAATGAGCATAGATAACATGGTTGGCCAATAGGGAGCAATCCCTTGACTACACCCGGGCATCAATCGGCCTCCCATTGTACCTGTACCAGATGGAAATTCCACCAGTACATCCATGGAAACCCTATCGAACCACGTGGTCAAAAAAGATGTTGAATAATGTAGAATCAAGAGGGCATCCCTGTCACACCCCAAGGTGAACAGGGAATGGCTCCGACTCTCGACCACATAGCTTTACCTGGGCTTGCTCACCCTCATGAGGGTCCTTGATGATGGTGAGCAAGGTGTCAGGGATCCAGAAAGCACGATGAGCAATTGTGCTTTCTGGCGTCTGTGCAAGAGAGCCCTGGCCTGAAACCACATTGGGGTTCTGCAAGCCTCCCCTCAGCATGCCTGGCAAGGCGATGCCGAACGATCCTTGCCAGGACCTTGCCTGGCACACTGAGGAGTGAGATGCCCCTGTGGTTATTACAATCGGTAATAAGGGTAGGGTCCCGCAAGAATGGAAGGATGCCCTAGTAAGAAGGGGGACCATTAGAGCATCCTTCCATTCTTGCAGGACCCTTCCTGTGCTCAAGATGGTTTTAATGCTGTCATACAGGGCAGTCTGCAAACTAGCACCACCTTTCCTCAGCATTTTGCACAGAAGAACATCTCTGCTGGTGCTTTCCTGGTCTCAGGCTTTGGATCGCCTGATGTACTCCCTCTATAGGTGGTATCTCTGCCAACCACTTACAGGGTGTGGCTACATCTTCCATTATCTGAGGCACCACAGCTCCAGCAGGGTCATCCCCATATTGTACCATGATGTTATCTGATCGAGGGGAGTTCCCCTCCCCCAAGACCTTATAGAAATGCTCTGCAAACCTGCAAACTTGTTCCTCAGGGTCGGAGATCGGATCACCATTATCCCCTTTCAGAAGGGTAATTGGTGCAGCATGGGAAGTCAATCTTTTGATGGAATTAAAGAGTGATTATTGATCACGGGCTACCGAGGCAGACTCCATCTTCTCAACAGCCCGCGACCACCACTCATCTTTTGTAACGCCACATAACTCTCCGAACCTTCGAGCGAAGGCTGCGGTATACCTCCTTGTTTTTGGGCGTAGGATGTTGCAGGCGGTGGGAGTGGGCCTGCCGTTTTCTGTCGGCTAGCTTGAACACCTCCTCCGTCAACTAGGGTTTCTGGGGAGGTCTGGACCATGTACCCAGAGCAGCCATTCCAGCTGCATGAGCCACAGCCTTAAACCTCACCCATTTCCCTTTGGCATTGGGAGGAGTGGGGGACGATGTCAGCCCCAGCTGCAAACGATGATAAAATTCTCTTTTATAGCCTTCCTCAGCTAGCTGAAACCAGGCCACTGTGGATTTGAATGGGTTCCTTGGTGGACACCCACCACTGCCGTGGAAAAATGGCAGGCGGATCTTAGAGATGACAAGCCGATGGTCAGATGTCATATCAGTTCCTTGGTAGGACCTGGTGTCAAGGACATGGGCCTGCATCCACTACTGCGCCAATATGTAGTCCAGCAGATGTCTTGCTTGGACTCAGCATGCACCCAAGATGTTGTGTGGATGCGCCGATGACGAAACAGCATGTTGATTATTAGAAGCCCATGGGCTGCACAGAAATCTAATAGCCTCCTAACGTTGTTGCTGAGCTAATCTGGCCATACCTTCCAATCACTCCAGCCCAAGTGTCTGCAAATTCGACCCACTCGGGCATTAAAGTCACCTAGCAGGATGACTTTATCCCGAAAGGCTACTTTAGACAACACCTGGGACAGGAGCTCATAGAAGGCATCTGACTCATCGGCCATACCTGCATCCCTCAACTGATGTTCATCTTCAGTGGGAGCATAAGCCACTACTACCATCATCCGTCGCCTCCCATTTATAGGGAGGCGAGCCCACAGTAACCTGTGACTCACAGGTTCCCACACCTCACCACCACATTCCCACGCCTCCTTCATTCTTTTAAGAAGAAGAGCCACTCCCTGTTGCTTGGCAGTTTCTTGTTTCAAGTGGAGGATTGTCCACCCCTCCTGCTCACTGGAGCCAGAACCAGTCCACTGGACCTCCTGTATCCCACAGATGTCCAGGCGGTGCCATTCCAGCTCCCGACAGAGGAGTGGCAATCTCTCCTTCGCAACGAGTGTTCGAACATTTCATGTGATCACACTCAGCGGCTTCTTGTTGTTTCTGGAGGAACCCTGGGGGTGGTAACTCAGTCTCCTGGCTCCACCAAATGGGGTTTGGCCCAGAGACATCATAAGCACCTGTTCCCCCAGGGCCTCTGGCACAATCTTACATTTCTCTTTTATTTTATGTGGTATTTTGGTAATTAAATTTGGCTGCTGTGAAAGCTGTGGGAGCAGTCATCACAGCGTTACCAACTGGCACCACGAGGAGGAGAGGGGTTCCTGTGGCAGGCTCACGAGCACACACACACACATGCATGTGTGTGTTGGAGAGCTGTGTGCATGTGTGTGGATGCAGTCTGTGTGTGTGTATGCTGAGGCGCTGTGTGTGTGTGCGTGAGTGAGCAGGTGTGAGCAATTGCATGTTACAGTGCGTGAGCTAGCGGGTGTGTTAACATGTATGAGCGAGCAGAAGATGTGCGTGTGTAAGCGGGCACGCTTTGTGTGCACCAATAAGTGTGCGTGCGTATGTGTTCCTGTGCATTGCTTGAATGAATGTGGTGAGCACGTAAGTGATCATGTGTGTCATAGTGCGAGTGGGCATGTACAAGCGCACGCACGTCTGAGCGTATGTTGGTATGGAAGCAGTGGCCCAACGGTTAGCGCGCTGGTCTTCAACCCCGTTGACCCGAGTTCGAATCCCGCTCACGGCCAACACCAGTGATGATTTTCTGAACCAGTCCTGGGCCTCCAGGACCGGATGGCCCCTCTGCGACTGTGCAATTAATGAAGACCTGGTGCCGTTTATAAACCTCAGTACCAGGGAGGTGTTCGCTAGCAGCGCTTGAAATAATGGTCCGTTAATGACTATACAGGGGACCTTTGCAGTACTCACTGCAGCACCTCCCTCTGCTCGAGCGTGTACTTCCCGCTGTGCTCCATGGCGATGTTGTGGATCGCCTCGATGGCGCGGTCGATGGACAGGATGACCGCATCTTTGTTCTCGGTCTTGGGGGGCACG
>JAZEWT010000008.1:13354355-13372741 GCA_036362905.1 Mordacia mordax | reverse complement strand
CACATCGAGAGGAGTTAGCTGAGGTGGCTTAGGCATCTGATTAGGATGCCCCTGGACGCCTACCTAGGGAGGTGTTCCAGGCATGTCCCACCGGGAGGAGGCCCCGGAGAGACTATGTCTCTCAGCTGGCCTGGGAACGCCTCGGGGTCCCCCCGGAAGAGCTGGAGGAAGTGTCTGGGGTGAAGAAAGTCTGGGCATCGCTGCTCAGACTGCTGCCTCCGCGACCCGGTCCCGGATCAAGCGGATGAAGATGGATGGATGGTATTAGAGATGGGCGTCACAATGTTATAGATGGGAGTCACAGTGTAAGATATAGGAGTCACAGTGTTAGAGATGGGAGTCACAGTGTTAGAGATTGGAGTCACAGCGTTAGGGATGGGAGTCACAGTGTTAGAGATGGGAATCACAGTGTTAGAGATTGGAGTCACCGTGTTAGAGATGGGAGTCACGGTGTTGAAGATGAAAGTCACGGTGTTAGAGATGGTTGTCATAGTGTTAGAAATAAGAGTCACAGTGTTAGAAATGGGGGTCAATGTTAGAGATGGGAATCACATTATTAGAGATAGGAGTCACAGCGTTAGAGATGGGAGTCACGGTGTTAGAGATGAGAGTTACAGGTGATTCACAGCTTATAGATATGGTCACAGTATTAGAGATAGGAGTCACAGCGTTAGAAATGAGGGTCACTGTGTTAGAGATGGGAGTCAATGTTAGAGATGGGAATCACAGTGTTAGAGAGAAGGCTTTGTCACCCTTCGAATGGAGGTGCGACCTGGGCACATGCAGCAAGCCTGTATTGGAGGATCGAAGTAGGCGTGTTGAAGAGGGTGCCTGAAGTAGGTCACGGAAATATGTCGGAGCTGCGCCAGTAAGAGCTTTGTAGGTGAGGAGGATTTTGAATGAAATCCTGTATTTAACAGATAACCAGTGGAGATACATGAGTACTGGGGATATGTGATCGTGGATGGGTGTGCGAGTGAGGACTCTAGCAGCCGCATTCTGCACACGTTGGAGACAATCAGGTAAGCAAGGGTGCCAGGGAGTAGTGCATTGCAATAATCGATTCGTGAGGAGGTTAAGATGTGTATTAGCTTCTCAGCATCAGCCGGTGACAGGATGTTGCGTCGTCTGGCTATATTTCTGAGATGAAAATAGGCTACCTTCGTCACCTTGTTGATATGTGTCTCGAAGGTGAGTGAGGAATCAAAAGTCACACGTAGATTCCGGACTGCCTTAGCAACTTCAATTGTCTGTTCGTCAAGCTTCAGTTGAATAGGTTCAGCTGTGGACAATTGGTGCGGGGTTCCAAGAAGCAAAACTTCTGTCTTGTCTCCATTTAGTTTTCGAAAATTTGAAATAAGCCAGACCTTCACAGTTGAGAGTGAGGATGACATGCCAAGATCAGACGCATTGATGGATGACTTTGCGTGGATATAGATTTGGATGTCATCGGCATAGCAAGGGTAGCTGAGATTGAGGCTGCACAGGATATGGCCAAGATATTGTATGCAGATGCTGAACAGGAGTGAGCTGAGAACTGAACCCTGAGGAACTCCAGACAAAACATGATGAATCTCAGAGTTTTGTCCTACGAGGCTGACAAACTGCTTCCTGTCGGACAGGTAGGAGCTCAGCCAATGCAGGGCACAGCCAGAGACTCTTATACCCTCAAGTTGCTAAAGTAAGATAAGATGGTCAACGGTATCAAAGGCAGCGCTCAGGTCTAGGACGACAAGCATACTTGGCAAGCCTTCATCAGCAGCGATGAGTAGGTCATCAACTACTTTTACCAGAGCAGTTTCAGTACTATGGCCGAATTTGAACCCAGATTGGAAGGGATCGAGGAGGTCCTTATTAAGGTGTTTCTGGAGTCGTGCGGCTACGGCACGTTCAAGGACCTTAGAGATGAATGGTAAATTTGAGATGGGATGATAATGATCAAGGATGTTCCAACCGAGGCCAGGTTTTCTAAGCATGGGGGTAACTGCGGCGCATTTGAACAGTGGAGGAACGATGCCAGAGTGGTGAGTTATTAAACAGCTTAGTGACGGACGAGGCAAGGAATTAGAAATTTGCCTGGATGATTTTGGATGGGAAAGGATCCAGGGAACAGTTTGTGGGCCGGGATCTGGTAACTAAAGAGGATACCTCGGATTCTGTTAATTCGAAAATTTTCAGGCGTTTTGAGGTCAAGGAAGGAAGGTGGAGGAACAATTATTGAGGTATTGGTTGGTGATTGAGGCTAGCTAGGGATACGATGGGCTTCAGTTTTTTCAGAGAAAAACTGCATGAACTGATCTGCCTGATGTTTATTAGGGAAGGAAGGTGAGAATGAGTGACTGGTAGGACGAAGGAACTGATTAATGGTCGAGAAAAGAATCTTGGGCTTGTCACAGGTATCAGCCAGAATGCTAGAAAGATGGCTAATACGGGCAGAGTCAAGTGCCTTCCGGTAACGAAGGAGTTGTTCCTTAAAAATTTGACCATGAACGGTGAGGCCAGATTTTCTCCCAGTCCGTTCAGCCCTGCGTGCATTCACTTTGAGATCCCGGAGTTCAGCAGTTTACCAGGGTGATGGTTTTCTGTCTGAAACATAGTGTTATTTTAATGGGGCCAAATAATCACGTATGCGTGATTGATTGGCCTGCATCAGAGACGACTTCCTTTTTAGCCTTGTCTCAATGTTTGCGAGATGCTACCAAAAGGCAATCAGTCTCACAACAACACAATGTCAATGCCTTATAGCTCGGGTTGAGCAAGGACAATGCATATATTATTAAAACATGTTGTTGCAGTATTTACTACCAACGTGTGTGGTTTTTGCAAACTTGGCACTTCATGAAAACTGTCTATTTGGTGTTTTTAAGTACTTAACACTATTATTGCCAGAAAAATGGGTAAACCCTTTTCTATTTTACAACTCTTACTGGCAAAAAAGGTATTGTTGCTGATTTTCTGTTCTAATGTCGTTGTTGTTGACATGCTGTTCTCTCCGCAGCTCTGTGCAGAGCTGTGTGACCCGCGGGTGAATAATGTTATATAAATGCAATTATTAATTATTCACACACCCGTTCCTCTTTTAGAAAATGGAAACCACCACCCCTGTCTGCAAATCTACTGGTACTGTTCCCGACACCCACGCGACATTGAAAAAGGCGTGGGACATGACAACCCCACGACATCCAGGGCCTCTAGCATTTCTGGGTGGATATCGTCCACTTCTGACGTTTTGTCATTGTATAGTTTCTGGACTACCTCGTTGACTTCCGCCAAAGAAATGGGCTCCGATAACCCAGAACACTCCACCCGCCTCCTCCTCCCAGAGCGCGTCTGTCGGGTTCAGGAGCGCCTCAAAATGTTTATTCCACCTCCGGACGAAATCACCAGTCGAGGTCAGTACCTCCCCGCCCTTGCTGATAACAGCCTAGGTGGTGCCCGGCTTTACCTTTCTGAGCCCCCTTTAAAGCCGAACCCCCTTTAAAGCCGGCCGAAACTCTTTCTCCATATCCTCTCCGAATGCCTCCCACACCCAGGATTTCGCTGCTGTAACCACTACAGCTGCAGTCCTTCTGGCCTGCCAGTATTTGTCTGCTGAATCAGGAATCCCCTGTGCCAAGCAAGCCCGGAAGGACTCCTTTTGCAGCTTCACAGCTTCCCTCGCAACTGGTATGCACCAGCGTGTTCTTAGGTTGCCACCATAACATGCACCGACCACCTTCTGGCCACAGCTCCTAGCAGCCGCTCTCACGATGGAGGATTTAAACAGAGCCCATTCGAACTCTATATCCTCAGCCTCCCCCGGAATGTGAGAGAAACTCCTCCGGAGGTGGGAGCTGAAATCGATCCCGACAGGCTCCTCCACCAGTCGTTCCCAGCAAACCATAATTACATGTATAGGTTTACGAGGTCTGTCTGGCATCCGACCCCATCATCTGACCCAGCACAATGCCAGGTGGTGATCGGCAGACAGCTCTCGTCATCTATTCACTCGAGTGTCTAAAACATATGGCCTAAGGTCCGATGAGACAACTACAAAGTCAATCATCGATATTTGGCCCAAGGTGCCATGGTAACAGGTACACTTATCAGTCTCCTTGTGTTCGGACATGGTATTTGTTATAGACAGTCCATGACGAGCACAGAAGTCCAATAAGACAACTACTCGGCATCAGATCGGGTAGGCCATTACTCCCAATGCCACCCCTCCAGGTTTCTCATTGCCCATATTGGGCGTTAAAATCTCCCAGTAGAACTATGGATTCACCAGGTGGAGTATTTTCCAGCACTCAACCCAGTTTCCAAGAAGGTCGTGTCCTCTGAAGTGCTGTTTAGTGCGTATACATACATTCACTGGGACAAACTCCAATTGAGTGGCACCTAGTCGGGGGCTGGTATCCCCACCCCTGCCTGGCACCTCTCCCCATGTGACTGGAGTAGGAGAAAGTCTAACACTTATCAAGGAGCTTGGTTCAAGAGCCGACAGTGTGTTGAGTTGAGCCCAATTATATCCAGTCGGTATCTCTTAACCTCCTGCACAAGTTCTAGTTCCTTACCCCCGAGAGAGGCAATGTTCCACCTTCCAATAGCCAGTTTCCGTTGCCAAGGTCCAGCATGCCTCGATCCGCTGTGCCTCTGCTGCCAAAGGAGCATTGCACAGGACCCTTATGATTTCCCTTGCAGGTGGTGGACCCACAAGGCAGTGGCCCCACGTCACTTTTTTTGCGCTGTACCCGAGCGAGCTACAAGGGTCACCCAATCACCAGGAGCTCGCCCTGCGAACTTCACTCGCAGGCCTAGTTCCAGAAGTGGGCCCCGGATTCCCAAGTCCGGCCGAGGTTCTCCCAGCAATATGTTCTTTGCATTAGGGTCTCTTGAATCGTTATTTATCCGGCCTCTCATCTGAGACCAATCTGTAATGGCACTACGAGGCACCAAGGGGCTAGACAGCAGAGCCCTCAGGTTCATTGGGGCCCACAAACCCCTCCACAGTACATAGTGAAAACCCATGTGGACATGAGAACATGCAATTGCCACACAGTAAGGTACGAGAGCCTGGAATCAAACGTGGCACTGTTACCTAGGCAGCAGCGGTACTATAACCAGGCTGCTCTGCTGCCAACACCAAATACTGCCTTCACATACAAACTCAACTTATTTATAACACCAATCATAAACTGAACTGTAACAATAGCACAACTACCATTATCTCATGCTGCTGCAGCACTAATGGAAGCATTAAAAATGTCTATACCTCGACAGTATCAAGTCCTCGCACCAAAACCCAACACTCATCCATGAGCTCAGACGATATTTTGCTCATCTCTACGACTTATGGTGGTAAAGCTTTCGCCATTTCAATTTCTTTATGAAATCCATAACGGTGAATAAACAACCCTTCTGAAATTATTGTGGTCATTAAAATAAGGCATTTATTTTCCATATGAATAAATCATTGCGACCAAAGTTTTGTGAGCTAAGGTGGTACCGGCTTTTGCTGGCCCATGTATTCACCAGATCCCAGCTTAGTCCCAATTCTGCGTCCCCATTTGTTACCCTCAATGAACAACACTTTACATGACGAACTAAGAGAACACGCCACAATGGGTGTTTTATGGAATCGCCCAGTTCTTTTTGATGTATGGCACTTTATTATTATATAATCCTTATTACATGATATTCTTAAAACGATGCTTTGTAATTCTTCCGATTTCCTCATGTGTGAGACTACCAACCTTGGAAAGTGGGCACAATGCTTTAGGCCTGCTGTCCAAAATAAGTGATCTTATCTTTAATATATAAGCTTTTCATGAAAAATGCAAATTGGAAATCTCAGGATGTTATTGCTTCATTTTATAGACGTCACTTGACATATCTACGCATTAAAAACTGACAGAAGTGATCACTTCAGGTCCCACACACTTGGAAAACTCGATATTGGTCGACAAGCTGGAGAGCAAACCACACGTCTGTACAAAATTAAACGACTTCATCACATTTATTGGTTTGAAACGAAACTGACAGTCTGAACTGTGATGAAATAAAACATGAAACAAATAGAGATATTTCCATAAACCACTTTCCAACTAGTCAAGCACCTTATAAAAATTACTATCAATCAAAGCACTCATTTCTACAATAAATATAAAGTACAGACTGCCAGAACAGTACATTTAACATTTCTACTTTAGGTCCCCAGTACTTGACAAAATAAAAGACCAGAACAGAGTACAGCCAGATGATGACAGTAAAAAATAATGCAGGTATAAAAATACAGTTTACCAGTTCATGCACATATAACAAAAGTCACGTCACTTTTTATTAGACAATGTGTCAAAAAGAGAGTTCAAGTGAATAGTTCAGATACCACAGATATAACGCGGGCGTCGCCTTCTGTTTAAGAGGGCTGTGAAGAATAATATACACACTCTGTAAAACCAAAGTCCATCAGTAAGAAGGCATCTTTACAGCGTCACCACTTGGAAAACAAAGAGCGCGTGAAAACGGGAATTTAAAACACCTCTGTACAGCAACAAGTACAAGTGGCGTTGCCATAACGGCATGACAACAACCGCGCGCTCCCACAGGCTTCACCGACTGAAGTCCACTGACGTTAGGCGAGGCGGGCGAAGCTGGCGGGCGGGCAGAGGGTGGCGGCATCAGCCGGGAGAAGCTGTCGTGTGGAACCCAGGAAGTGGTGGGGCACCAGCACAGGCAGGCCACGCTACACACCGCGACCGCCCTCACACGACAGCAGCAGTCTTTGGCAGCGAGGCCAGAGTTCTCTACCATCAGTGATTGAGGTAAGGCGGGGAAGGATGTAGCGTCCGGAAGTAGTGGGTGGCGCACACTCACTCCACGTCGCTGGAGTCACTGTTCTCTCCCTGCACTCGGCTCCGGTGGGACATGGCGCGGTCATAGGCGATCTGCACAGACTTGCGGATGTTGGACTTACGGCCCTCCATCATCTTCAGCTTGTCCAGGCTCTCCTCGATCCCCAGAGGCATGAGCTTGGAGCGTGGGAGCCACTGCCTATTAACATCGACACACACACACACACACGGGACTATTGAGTACGCACGCTCCACATGGCTCAATGGAGACACATTTTGGTTACACGCAAACTCGCATGGTCAAGCAGGTGAACCAAGCCACGTGCCCCAGATAGATCTCGATTCATATAAAAAAACCCATGAGCGGAGTGTACAGCAAAACAATCTATTGATGTGTTGTACCTACACTCCCCAAAGCTATGATTCCCGTCTTCAGCAACCCGCAAAGACCAACATGTTGCAGATGAATTACATCTCGTGACCCATAGAACCCTCATCCACCAGTGGGTTGACAAAGGGTTGTACATGTACGACTCCTGTAGTATTAGCGGAGTGAGAACGGTGGCAGTAGCAGAGGTACTTGTGCAATCACAGGAACTCACCAGGTGCGCTTGTTGTCGAAAAACAGTACCAGGAAGAGACTCTCTCCGGCCTCAGCTGCCATCGTCTCCCCCAGTGTAAGTACATCCATTGGCGGCAGTGGGATCGGCACGCTGTTGTGGTAGAAGCCTTCTCGGGGGATCTTCGGGTCAATTATCTACAACGAGTAGGAAGGTTGAGGGGTGGTTAACGAGGCATTTGAAAAGCGATACATGCATTTATAGCTGTGTGCTTGGTGTCGAGAAGCAATTCGATGGGGCCTGGGGTCAAGAAGACATACAAATTGATCAGGGATGCAAGTGATGGATTACACTTCACAGCAGTCACAAATAAGACAAGTGTGGAGGGCAATGAGACTCACACACAGACCTAGAGGCTCACAAAGAGACCCCGAGACTCACACAGATACCTAGACTTACATATATAACATGGTCATGTGGCGGCTTACTCTTCACCGCAACCACATGCAGGCCACAATTATTTAATTCCTTACTGATAGAAAATGTAGTCACACCTCCCCTATGTGGTGCCTTTCTATGTGCATTTTGCGTGTTCTTCCAATGTCTGCGTGCATTTTCGCTGGGTACTCCGGTTTCCTACTAATCACCCAAAGACACACTGCTGCCGAGGTTAATTGGCCTACGAAATAAATTGCCCCAAAAAAGTGCCCTGCGATGTATTGACGTCACATCTGCACCCTATATCTGCCCGGAGAGGCTCTAGCCCCGTTATACCGTACAGGATTAAGTGGCTACTGGATGTTGCCTTTTGACCATCATTGTGATGTGCTTTCACCAAGTCTCAATACTCTTTTAAGGAGATCCTGTCAGCTTGTTCACAGTAGCGGGCAAAACTGCCAAAGTTATTAATTTTCAGGTACCATTTCAGGATTGCAAAAACATAGTACAAATGTCACACAGGCAGGCATCCGAGGCACACGCATTACCACTGTGAAACCTTGCAGTTCAGTGTCTTTATAAAAGTGAGGCGATGCTGGTGGTGTGCAGTACCACCGTGAAGCCGCCCCTCACCAGTGCGGGGTAGGATGGGTAGCCCCGACACTTTGCCCAAACCAGGTCAAGTGGCTCCATTGGTGTATCGACATCTTCAGAGAACCAGATGCTCGGCCGGTTGGGTCCCTTCAGGTTAGCTGTAAGCAAGGGAGGCACAACGCCGGACACCCAAATTAATTGCAACACTTGTTTACATTACAACAGATCCAATCACAGAATCATTAATAATCGTAACTGAATTCACCAGCGGCAACCGTCAAAATATAACACGTCCTCCGGCTCCAAGGGGTAGATGGTAGAATGTACTTTCAGAAACTCAAAATGGTTTAAATCCTCAAACTTTAATAAGCCATTGATGGTGGCCAAAACTAGACGATGTATGGACTACGCCCAAATAAATAAAACTTTTTTCTATGACCCAATGGAAACAATCATTGCGTGATCTTGTCTACTAATGTACTGCCAACAGCATAAGGCAACCTATTCATCCATAAATTAATTAGCCGAGACAACCTGCACAATGCTCACATGGAAACATCAAAACAATCGTAGCCAGTGTTGTTGCTGCTCAATGCGCACGCCACGCATACCTGTGGATTTCCCCAACCCTTTCTTGCCCCGCCCGCACTGCGCCTCTGGGTCCGAGAAAGCGAGCAGGTCTCCGTTTCCTATCGCGCCATCGTCCGGACCGCGCCCTCGCTTTCCTTGTCCATTCTTTTTCTCAGAGCCGCTGTGCAGACACGCACACACACTTAGTTGTGGCCAGAGAACGGCGCGTGTGCGCACATGGGGTGGTGTGCGTCTTGCGGATGCCACACACAGAGCAGTGGCGTATCATGGTGACCTTCAACCCTCAGCCGACCATCACAAACGCGCGTGTCTACACACATCACTCACAACCACGCAATCCGTGCACAGGCTCATGCGCAATTAAACGACCACAATGCGGAGAACGCGTTGTACTGCTCACAGTAGACATGGCGATTAAAACCCGCTAACCTCTCACCTGCTGTGGTCGCTGCTATTGCAGCTCGAGCCAGAGTCGGAGTCTGAGCCGTAGGCGAGGCGGTTTGTCCCGCTGTGGTTTGAGCGCGGTTCCTCACCATCCGAGCCGTTTTCGTAGCCGTTGCTCAGCCCTGCGGAAGGCGCAGACCCGGTTGAGGCAGTTACCACATGATCGAATATCCACATGCAAGTGGCGCTCCAATTCTAGCAGTAAGGATAACACCATCACCACTACCACCATCACCACCACCAGGTGTCCCAAAATTAGATTCAGCTCAGGTTGTGCAATGAAAAGTTTCAGCATGCTTTCTCATTCCTTTTTCTAATGACACATCTGTGACTGGAAATACGTATTGTAGGTACAGTATATATCGTTGCGCGTGACCGCTTGTACTGCAGACGAGTGCGTGATTTACCGTGGTGCACGTAGGCCTGCCTGCGCCTGTGCGAGTGTGGCATCATCTGGACGGCCGGAAACACTGCACGGTTCCTTAACCACGGGGTGGCAAGACACGGCACGACTAGTCAGCTCTCCTGCCGTGGCCTTCAAAAAAATAACAGTGGCGGCGGCTCCCCGCCTACAGAGGCATTAACACATGACCCACAAGCCCAAGCACGGCCGCCTCCCTAGGCAGCTCTCCAAGACTTCCCCAAAAAATCAGTAGCTTTGTACAGACGCTGACTTCACTCTAAAGATTCTGCGTGCAGGGACACAGAGGGGTGATTGTGTGCTGTATGTTGGGTGTGCACACGTGCATGCTCGTTGAGATGCTAGCGCCTTGCCTGCTGCGTACCATTGTGCATGTGTGCGTTTGCAGTGCCCGCGTCTGTATCCGAGCATGCGCTGGAGCTGCGCGCGCGTTTCCGCGAATTGGTAGCGGTTGAGACGGTGGCGGTGGTGGCAGCGGCATCCCCCGGTCCCTGCTCGCCCTCGGTGCCGTCCGCACTAGTATCGGGGTCCGCGTGCCGGCCAGCGCGGCCCTGGCCTCGCCGAGGGCCCCCTCGGCACTTGCGAGTGAAGAGCACCGAGGTGCGCCGGCCGACATCCGACACGGGCGAGGACTGCGACGTCGTTGAGTCTGCGGGGAGGGCCCACGGGGTCACACTTCCGTCAAGTACTGCAGCCACCTACACCAACACCAAAACACTTTTAAAACTAGACATCGATGGCGCACTACTCCACTCCACATGCTCTCCATTTCAACAACCAAGGCTATCACAACACAGATTAACCTTCGCAGTGTTCGTTCAAACATATTTAAAATGCTGCCCCCTACTTGCTTCCCCCCTGCTAGCGATGGGTGACAGAGCCTTCTCGCGTGCTGCTCCCAGACTCTGGAAAGCCCTTCCACTGGAGAGTCGGTCAGCTGAGTCCCTGGACAACTTCAAAACCGTCTCACAACTCAATTGTTCCATAAGGCTTTCAAGTCCTTGCCTAGGACTGTTGATGTGGCTTACTGTTGTCATGCTGGGATGATGGCTTGCTGCCGATCTGCACCTGCTCAGAAACATTTATTCCTTCCTTGTTTGCTGGACAATTATATTTTTTATCGCTTATTTTCTGTTCTTCTCTAAATCATAGTCATTATTTGACTTTATTGTTGCTGACATGCCGTTTTCTCCACAGCTCTATGCAGCGCTTCGTAACCCTCGGGTGAAAAGCACTCTAAAATTGCAATTATTATTATTACTCGTTTGTTGACTTGTCACCCATCTTTCAATCTCAGAAGCCATTTTTTCTCTGACTGATTTGTATAAGCAATTCCGTTGGGCCTTCACATGCTATGCATGACCATCACTTATTATTCGTGAAAATTCACGACACGCAATGTAAATGTCACTGTAGTTTTGTTGTATGAATTGCTATACAGTATGTGCATCTGTGTCCGTTGAAACGAACGTAAACTCACGTTTTGTCCATCGAATCGCCCAAAACAACATTTCAATGTGAATATTTTTTTGAACTCAGGTTTCAGTGATTTATTGCATCCACTGCAGGTGCCACATTTACCACAATACAAACACATCAACTCAGCAATCAAACCGTGACCCTCGAACTATATCAACCAAACCGAAAGGATCACAAGGTAAATGGTTGCATGTCCAGTTGCTATCGCCCAGCAACAGTGACCCACCTTTGCTGCCGTCGCTGCCGTTGGCCGGTGGCGTGGTTGTGGCGATGGCGCCGGCCACCTCCTCTCCGACGCCGTTCGCTCGTGTCCTCATCACCGGGATACACAGCTCCCCGTTGCTCCTCTGCTGGGCCCCGCCGCCACTGCTTCCGCCGCTGCCGCTGCTGCCACTGCTGCCCCGCCTCGTGACCTCGTGCTGCGTCGACATCTTGCGTCGCACCACGTTTATCTCCTTGCGCAGGAGCTTGGCACGTCGCGAGCGCGCGCCGCCCAGGCGCATGCTGGTCGTCAGGTCGAGCTTCTCGAGCAGCTCTCGCAGCTGCTCCTCCAGCGACATGTGCACTCGGTTCTCCGGCAGCAGTAGGTTGTCCACTGTACACGCGGTCACATGGGCGCGCACGCACATTGTAGTGCATACAGCAGCGCGTGCACACGCATTGCCAAGCTATCGCAAAAAATAACCTGCTCACGCGGGGACGCAGACTCATGGTGACACACGTACTGCATTCGCACTAGCGCTGGCGTGCACGGAGGTGGGTTACCCAAATAAGTAACCAATTAATCCAGGGGCAGCTTGAACACAGCTGCAAAATAAGCGCCACTGCACCGCTGGGCGGGAACTGGGCGGGAGGTAATGGCCGAGGCTTGGCCAAATCATCAGCATTGTTAGCCACGTCACCCTGGGAGTGGCTCCTAGAGGGTTTTCAGCAATCGATCACAAATAAGCAGTCCATTACAGCTCACATTTTATGATGAATCGACTTGATCAGCAAATTGGACCCATCTATAGCAGCACAGGATCTTGCATCAATAAAACGCTCATGCACGGTCGCCTCCACCCCTAAAAGCAAGCGACAACATTCACATTGCATACACAGCGTGGTCTCCTCAAACCCGTACTAACCAGCAAGACAAAGTCAAGTCAAACAAGTATATAACTACGTAGCTGTTTAATAGTTCTGTAATGTAATTTGGTAATTGTACTATGATCAGTAAATTGTTTAGTAAAAATCTGCCAGCCGACTTGACTACAGGGAGACTTATCATTAAACAATAATTCACATCCGTGCAAAATATTCCATTTCTCATCGAGATGTTGTTTTTGTTTGAGTTATAAAGACTTCACTGCAATACCTTATACAATTGTTTTTTTCTTATCATTTTGTTGACCCAGTCCTATTGCTGATGATAGTCTATCCTTATCACTCAGTTCTCATCTGGTTAAATAAAATAAACTTCAGTGTAGTGTGTGACCATGCTGCTTGTAACAACTGGCTCACATTCTCTGATCAGAGTCACCAGATTTTCGGGTAACTCATTTATCAATATAACCCGTGTAGGGACGCAACTTTGTATTAACATGTAATTTATCATGGACTGCAACCTTATTGTGGAGGGATCTGCTTGTTTCAATGAACTCTAGATATGTCAACTGGAGACCAACATTCCCACAAGGGTCTCCCTTGATGAGTAAGTCTGATGGGAGGTTCCAGGCAAACAAAGATCCAAAAATCCTCCGATTAATGGACGTTTGTGTCAGGAAGGGCATTCGGCCATAAAATCTCCTCCAATATCACTGCAATTGGGGTGCAACTGGCCAACTCTGGTCAACATGTATAGCGACCATTTAAACCGGCAACAACAGCGTTCTAACAAGTGTTATTGCGACTCCGTTACTACAGAAAGACAAGGGCTAAAATTTTTCAAAGGTTTTCAACCTCCGTTACAAAGTTGCTGTAAAAACGGCCGCTGTGACAATAACGCACCTTCCTCCCACTTGAGCACAGGTGGCTCAGTGAGTTGTGGTGCCGTGGGCAGGTGCATGCCCGTGGCGTAGTCGAAGCCGATCTTCTCAGCCTGCCGCCGGGCCTGCCGCAGGATGGCGCCACCCTGGTCACGTAGCCGCACGGCCGCCTTGTAGAAGATGGTGTCCTTGCTGTTGTACTGCATGCAGTTGGCCACGATCAGGTCGAAGTCGTGCTCAAACTCGTCCAGCGTGCAGTAGCCGTGTGCTTCCAGACGTGCCCGCATGCCCGAGAAGTCCATGGGCTTCTTGATGTAGTCCAGGTAATCGGGGACCTCAAATGAAAATGCGTTTAGAATTATAATTGTGAGCACTGTACTTACTGTTGTTGTTGGCTGTTTAAACGTCTAGTATTCATATATATCTAGGTTGGCTAGCTGTCCCTCAATTGTAGGGGTCTTGGAGCAACGTATTACAGCCAGACGCCCTTACTGATGCCAATCTCCTTTAGTGAGAGGGTATTTATGACCTGTTCGTTTTCTCCAGATAATTCTGTTTCCTCCCGCATGTTATAAACATGAATAGTGTAGATCAAACATATATTTGTTCATTCATTATCAATACCTACTGAATCCTGTACAGGGTCGCAGGGGAACCGGAGCCTATTCCGGCCAACAAAGGGCACAAGGTGGGTGAAAACCCAGGATGTAACCCCAATACATCGTAGGGCACAGTTTTTCGGCAATATACTTAGCAAGCCAATTAACCTAGGCAGCAGCGTATCTTTGGACGGTGGGAGTAAAACTGAGTATCCGGCAAAAACCCACGTGGGCACAACAACACGCAAACTCCAAATAAAAAGGCACCCAAGCTGGGAATTGAACCCTGGGCCTTCTTGCTGTGACGCGACAGCGCTTGGGTAACTGGCACCAGCTCTGGCTGCCTACGCCACCTGTTCATAGTCTTTCGTGCCTCTGTGTGAAAACTGCAGCACATTACAATTTTTACATCATTTGGAGATAACGCAATACAGGCTAGATAAAACGTTATTACTTTTTTACCCAGAAAAGACAGAATATTAAGTATTATTTTACTTATTATTATGAATTATTTTATGAAGGGTCATGTCATTCTACAGCAGGGTTCATCAACACCAATGACACTGTATGTTTTTAGCCATGGGCAGAAACTGGCGAAGCACAAGCGTTACAACTTCCCTGCCACCCTGTTGCCCAAGAGGGGGGTATTCCAGGCAGAGAGGTTGCACTACACATACTGGAGAAGGAGGCTGTCACGTGGCTATGTGGGCTGAAGTGCATTCAGTGGACTTTTTATGGCTGCAATAACGTGTAAAAGCAATCGTTAAACAAAACAAAAATTGCCAAAAATTAAGTACCATGTACGTTTATCTTCATATGGGAATTCTAAAACCAATATTCCAGACCAGTTTTACATTTCAAATATTTACCATTACGTTGTGGAATATTAAACAAATGCTGCTGGATTGCCTGTCATCATATGCACAAGATGGCTACAAACACTATAGGGCAATATATTTACGTGCAGGATTAAATTATTTTCACTTAACTCTTAGAAAAAAATACCCTCACAACAAAATTTGAGCCTGGCTGTGGTGGCACACGCCTTTAATCCAGCACTGTGGAGGTGAGGGTTTGTGGATCAAACGGATGTTGGGAAAATCCCTTCCTGTGGGCAACCCGACTTCTCAGAAGATAGTATAGCAAGTTGAACAATCTCCATTTGTTTCAATTCACATGGGATAGTGTTGTCCCCTCGTGCTCGCGAATTTTGTATGGGCACTCTCGTTTCAACCAACAAGTATAAACACCTTGAAATTATCTTAACACATTTATAATTAAATATCCCAAGTAGCACCCTCCTGAAAGTTGTGGGACTGAGTGTGGTTTTCCCGGATTAATAAATCACTTTTTATATTTACTCACCTTCAGTTAATATAAGTTTGCAAGCCCCACACACTTATCTATATTAAAATGCCAAGTTCGTTAAAACTGTTTGCGAGACTTGTACAATAACCTCACCTCCTCTATGGACACGGGCTCAGCAAAGATGTTGTTCGTGTCCCTCTCCTGCAGCTGCTCAAGTGACTTCCGCAGCAGGACTAGGAAGGGCGTCAGCTGCATCTCCAGCACTGCCTGCTGCACCTTGATCTGTGGCAATAGCACAAGCAATGAGGGCCATTGCAATAGAGAAGCAAAGGACAATGCCTCAACGGAAGACTGTTAAGTGCAGCCATGTCATGTTTAGGGAATGAGGAGTGTAAACACGAGGGCACTACAGCTTAAGGCGCACACACATGAATGGAATAAATAATTCACTCATAATTAGTAAATAACGCAAAGTCAGAACTTTAATTAAACAAAGTCCATGTCGCTGAAAATATTTCCACACTAGGCACACGAAATCCACTTCTCCTCTCGCTATAGCATCTCCTCTTCAATGTAGCGTAAAATAAATCAGTGAAAAGCATTTGGAATCCCACATCCAGTATAACTCCCATCGCTAAAGCTCTGCTTACAAGTTACTTGTCGACTCCAATCTATAATTTGCCCAGAAAAAACATTTTGAAGAAATGAATCGCTGGGCACAACTAACATGCCACTCTAAGATTCTTAAACCCAACCAGGGGGTGGGTGTGGGCTTAAAACACACCCTCATCAGCCAAGCTAGTAGATGCACTGCTCGTGTTACAGGCACGCCTGCGAGCACCGATCCCCGCTACCGGGAGCCACACCTGTTCCCGCTTGAGTTTCTCTCGCTTGCGGATGAGCTCGATGAGCAGACGTGCACGCTCCAGGTCCTGTCGCAGCCTCTGCCAGTACTTGAGTTGTTCCTTTAGGGCGCTGTTCTTCTCGTCGTTCTCCCGCTGTCAACAAAGCACGTGTTCAGCGACACGTGGATAAGTCTCTCTAAGAACCCGTCAGGAATGATTCATTCTGATGTGCCCTGGCTTACGTTGCATAATATAATAATGCATCACTGATTTGCGAATGAAAACGAATTCTCACACGAAGGATCAACGCGTTTAGCTGTGCAGGTGACAAATGAGGTATATGTTTTCCAATTGGAAACAATCGTTTTAGTAAAACGCTAAAAACGACACAACAAAAAAAGACAAATCTGACCCCGGGGTGTAAGAACCCAACTGCAGGGTTACTTCGACATGTACTTAGGAACGGCTCTTCAAAGAATCTCCAGGCATGTGCAGCAAAACGTTGAGACATCAGAGCGAACGAATGGTACGACTCAAAAACTACATCAGGCAACCGACGCACACGGCGACAACGAGCAAACCAGCCGTGACCATAAATGTTCGCAACCTGCAAACCAAAATTCCACAGGAGGAGCGAGCGCTGGGGGCAAGCACGACACGAGCGCCCACCTGCTCGGCGCTCCGCTGGGACTGCAGGTGCGACTGCAGCCTCCTCAGCAGGGGCACGCCGTTCCTCGACTGCCTCTTCAGCGTCCAGTAGCTCTGCAACCTCGTCATGAACTCCTTCTTCCTCTGCATCGTCACCCGGCTCACGATCTTCTTCAGCCTGCGGGTTAGGGTATTTGGCACAGCCAGTGTGTTTGGACTGCCACCAAATCCGGCTTTGGTCAAGCACGCGCGTTCGAGCGCGCGCACACATGGACACGCACGCAACCTACTGTACGTGTCAAGAGGAGGCGTTCGCTAAATGAAGGTAAAGGTGCAGTCCTGAAATGTCTAACACGCACAGCACGACTGCTGGAAGCCTTCCGCCAGAGGGAGCTCGAGAGGGCCCATCGAGAGGGTATGATGGCCTACTCGTTCGCATTGTCCAGACGTCCTGTAAAAGCCTTCCACTGTATCCCACTACACAAACTGTGCTGTAACATATATACCGCTGGGTGGACAGAGACTTCAAAACTTTACTATCATTTCAAACGCCAAGCCAATAGACTGAATCGGCGACGTCGGGATTGAAAGTTCAACAGTGCTAACCATTACACCATAGCCAACATTAATGCCTACTAATACGTCGCATGAATGGAGCGGTGACCACTCTGCCTGTCAAATCATGTGACCGAGTAACGTCTAATCGGTCTGCCAAAACTTGCAAGCGTCAAAAGAATTAAAGACATTAAAAACGCTAAAAATATAAGGTCTGTCAGCTATCGTGAGAATGGATAACGACCAAGCCATTAAAAACCTTGACACTAAAGTAAAAAATATAATCTCAAAGGGCGAGTCCAGAGGCAGTGTGTTTGCAGTGCCGCCTGTGTACACAGCCAGATTTTACACCTGTGCTGTTTGCTATTGGGAAGAACAATTGAACGCTTTCTCAACCAGACTCGTCAGATAATGCTGTTAACTTTTCCTACTGCGTAAATAATATGTATTTTAGTTTCCGCGTCTGGGGTGGGATACGGCCTCGTATAGGAAATTTGTGGCGATACGATACCAGCTCAAGCATGCTTCCAAAACATTTTCTGTGGCAATAATTCTTCCCTCCCCAAGCCTAAGCTCTATGTGGAAACCAAAGCGGCAGGAGCTATGAGCAACGCAACAACAGTGACGATTGCAACACCGAGCTCACTGTACAAATGCTCGCACACCCGTTAACACTGTAATGTGTTTACTGATGCTGTTGACATACCGTTCTCTTCACAGCTCTATGCAGCGCTTTGTGACCCTCGGGTGAGAAACGCTCTTAAAGTGTTATTTGCTCTCCAGGATGCAGCGCTTTGTGACCCTCCGGTGAGAAACGCTCTTAAAGTGTAATTATTTGCTCTCCAGGGCTACTTTTTCTCGATTATTTGATATCTCTAGCGTAGGAGGTGAAACATCGCAAATGAGGCATACTTGACACGACTTTCCAGAAAGAGCAGCTAGAGAGTCATCAAAATTGCAACTGTCCAAAACAACACCTTTAATTATTGATGGATTACTTATTCCAGTAGGCTCACCACCCGCAGGAAGGTCCGTGAGGGGCCGGTGCAATGTGGTTACCTGTTTCCAGTGCATGTTGGACTCCGGCAGGGCTGCCCTTTGTCACCG
>JAZEWT010000008.1:13312590-13323212 GCA_036362905.1 Mordacia mordax | reverse complement strand
GCGACCCAAGGGGCCCCCCTCCCCCGGCTCCAGCGCCGACGGGCGCCACCACAATGGCAGCCCCACATCGGCGCGGCTCCACCGCGTTACTCACAATACACATGCAGTGCGCTAACCGTTGCGCCACCGCTTTTTCACCCACACAGCACACTCAACCGCTGCACCACAGCTTTTTCACCCACACAGCACACTCAACCGCTGCGCCACAGCTTTTTCACCCACACAGCACACTCAACCGCTGCACCACAGCTTCTTATTCATTACACACAAACACAGAGCGCTTCGCTGGCTCACAGACACAGAGCGCTTCGCTCTCTCACAGACACAGAGCGCTTCGCTCGCTCACAGACACAGAGCGCTTCGCTCGCTCACAGACACAGAGCGCTTCGCTCGCTAACACACTGACACAAACGTACTCACACATCTACACACACCCGTACACACACGCCTATACACACACACGCACGTACTCGCACACACACGTGCCGACACACACACGTACACCTCTACACCAACCGCCGTACAACGCAGGCCCGCCGAGCCACGCCGCAGATTCGCTGCCTTCCGCCTTCACCGTCATCTCTTCTCGGCTTGGGATGCGCCGGGGGGGGGACGCCAGCACAATGGCTCCCAGCGGGCTCCAACACCACGCGCGGCCGCTGGACAATGGCCAGCCCGTGCGGCGCGGCCGCCGGACAATGGCCCGCCTGCGCGGCGTGGCCCGGTGAGCCCGCGCGGCGTGGCCGCTGGACAATGGCAGGCCTGCGCGGCGCGGCCTGGCAAACAATGGCGAGCCCGCCATCGCTCCGCCGTCGTCGCCGCCTCCATCGCTGTCCGCCGACGTCGTCACCATCGCCGTCGCTCGCCAATACGCGACTCCCGAGTCGATCCGCCATTTTGCTGCAGCGACTCTCCCCCGCGCCTCGCTTTCGCCATCGCTGCGGCGATTTCTCCGTCGCTCGCCATTCTCCGCCGCTCGCCATCGCCACCATCATCGCCTTCCTCCTGCGGTGATTCTCCCCCACGGCTCGCTGTCTCGCCGCCACCGCCCTGCGACTCCCGAGTCGCTCCGCCATTTTGCTGCGGCGATTTTCCCCCGCGCCTCGCTTTCGCTGCCCCGCCCCCCGGCCCACGCCACTGCTCCGCTGCTCGTCTGCTCGCTGCTCCGCCGCCACCCGCTGCAGTCTCAAGTCGCGGCACCATCCTCGTGCGTGAGTCCTCATCCCACTGTCTGACACAATAACTGTGGCACCACGACTCAGACAGCAGACTCGTGGCGGCTCGGCGATAACCGCCACGGCGAGGATCAGCGTTCAATCCACGGACTTTCAGACAGCGAGCAAAGACTTCTTGTCTTTTGATGGTTTATTGAGCAGCGCGCGCGGGCCCGGGCATAACGAACTCGAGCGGCGAGTCTACATGTTGACGACTGATGACGACTGATGACTGCCCCGTCTCCAAACAGCCACTCCCCCACTCACGAACTCCGTCTTTATATTCCTCCGTCTCGCCCCCCCCCCACACCTTCCGGATGACCTCATGCATAGCCACGTGCTACAATGAGTCACGCAGCACGTGTGTAATGTGTATTGTGAACCGGAGCCCGCCAGCAAGGGATTATGTAAATCAACAATCCCGAGTTCGATGAATCACGGTTCTCGCAAGTAATCGCACTGTACGCTCGTAAACTATTAACTCCACACACCGCTCCTGGTCCGCCGACACTCGTTACTCTTTTTCCACCACAAGGACTTGATTCCACACGTATCTTCTCTCAAAATTATGATATTTATTCACTCTACAGACACAGCACCTTCAGACACATCCACCAACATACGAAGCCACATCAAATCTCCACAGTCCTCTCTCATGCTTCACTCACACTCAAAAACCCGCGCACCTAAGATGCCTGCCATGTGCAGCCACGTGCACTTCGTGCCAAAACCCACAAAAGATTCCCCCCTCTCCTAAATAACAATATCTCGGTCGAACCGCTTAACACCACACACCTTCAAACACATCCACCAACATGCAAAGCCACATCAAAACTCCACAGCTCTGCAGATAGTACAAAACACCTCATTATTAAGCAACCTCTACGTATATTATTTTATTAATATGTGCAGAACTCAAGGGCAAGTGTTCTCACCTCCTATGCTTCACTCACACTAAGAAACGCTTTCGCAAGAGTGGGCGTGGCGCACTGTATGTGGGGGCGTCCATGCTGACACATCAGCATTTTAATATGTGCGACCATGCATATGTACAAGTCATTACCATAGCCACCAGTTGCACTAGGTGCTCGCTAACAGCCTTGCCACGAAAGGCTGTTAAAATCTAGAAATGCAATTATTACTATTAAAGCTCTACGGGGTACCTTTGTCCTCTCTGTCTTTGCGTCTGACTTATCGGACTCGGGCGCATGACTCCATAGCCAATGATAATGCGCGGTCCACCAGCACCCCGCGCGCGTGCCTCGTGGTAGCAGGATGTCTCATCTCGTGTCATTGTCAGAAAACCGCTTAGTCCTGTACAGGGTCGCGGTGAGCCACAGCCCATCCCGGCAGACACAGGGCGCAAGGCAGGGAAACACCCACGACGGGACGCCTGTCCAGGCAGCAGCATGTCCTACAGCCAACGAGCGAGGCCCGTTGGTTGCGACACGAGATCTTCGCGAGGGCGGGGTTGCGGACAATCGGGTGGACGAATCAGAGAGGGGAGCAGGGGAGCATGTGATGAGAGGACTTCCGGGGGGAGAGAGAGCTTTCGGTGCAGGGTGGAGACGGAATAGAGAGAGGCGCGCACGATGAGGTGGCACGGAGACGATCGTTAGACATACGGGGAGACAGAGAAAGGGACAGAGACAAGGAGATGGGGACCGTGATAGAGAGTTAAGGAATGGGGCGGCTGGGATACACAGAGAGAGAGGTACCGTTAGACGAGTGGACACGGTGAAATAGAGAGACGCGGTCGCTGTTCGACGGCAGGGCGACAGTCGTGAGAGATACGGGGAGAGAAGGGCACCAACCAACGGGTGCGCATTGCAGAGGGGAGACGCGTGGAGACACAGAAATGCTGGTGAGACGCCGAGAGACACATAGGCCGACACAGCAGATGGAGAGATACGGGGAAACATGGTGGGCGAAGCAGCCGCAATTTTGCAGAAGGAGAAAGAAGTCGGGAAAAGCGATCGCGATTTGGATAGACGGGGAGCAAGCATAGAGATGGACCGGATGGACGGTGGAGAATAAAGTTCGTCTCCAACACCACCCACCGTGTGTATGATAACTGTACTGCTGGTAAGTGTGGCGAGCGTCGGTGTGGGTGGAACCTAACGCTAACCTCGAGAGCGGTTGACACGCTGCACGTGTGTGTGTGTATCTGGGGCCGGTAGCATAGTGGCTAGCTCGCCGTGTGTGTGCGCATGTGGTGAGTGCGTGGGGGGGGGCGTAGAGGAACGGGTGACCCTCGCTGGGCAGATAGAACTCTCGGTGAAGGTGGAGGGTGGAGGGCGACCAGGCAGTGGGGCCCCGTCGGGGCCCGCCACTGCGTGACCCCCTCTCTCCTCGGGCTGGGTCGCTCTTTGAGGCGCCCGGGGGCCTGGACGGGGTGAGGGCAGCAGTGGACATCAGACCCCTCTACTCCTTTTTTCTGCCGCTACCTGACTCGTTATGGACACAGCAGGGATTGAGGGGGGTAGGAACAGCAACCCCTATATGAAATGGCGACAAAAGCAGAAGTTTTGCTTGACGGAACCCCGCACCCATTGCCCGAGCATGAACCCATCCAATTGATGCTTAACGACCAGACCATTGAATTTGCTAAGGTAGTCCGGAGTCTAGGAGTGACTCATGATTCCTCACTCAGCTTCGAGAACCCATATCAACAAGGTGACGAAGGTAGCCTATTGCCATCTCAGAAACATGTCCAGACTACACAACATCCTGTCATTCTCTGACGCTGAGAAGCTAAACCACATCTTCATCTCTTCACGAATCGATAATTGTAATATACTCTCCCTGCCATCCCTGCCTACCTAATCAATCCACTCTAACGTGTCCAGAATGCACACACCAGCACCTGCACACCCATCCACGATCACATATCCCCAGTGCTGGTGTCTCTCCACTGGTTACCAGTTAATATAGCGTTGAATTTAAGATTCTCCGATTAATCTGCAAGGCTGGCGCTGCTCCGACATACATCCATGACCTACTACAGGGACCCTCCTCAACACTACAACTTCGATTTTAGAAAACGGGCTTGCTGCATGTGTCCAGATCGTACCTCCGTTCGATGGGTGATAGAGCATTCTCGTGCACTGCTCCCAGACTCCAGAACGCCCTTCACTGGAAATTCGGTCAACTGATAAAATCTCCAATGAAAGGGCATTCCAGAGTCTGAGATGTCACCCATCGAATGGAGATGCGACCTGAGCACATGCAGCAAGCCCACATTGGAGGATCGAAATTGTATTGAGGAGGGTGCCTGAAGTAGATCACGGATGTTGGAGCAGCCCCAAAGAGAGCCTTGTAGGTGAGAAGGAAGATCTTGAATTCAGTCCTGTATTTAACAGGTAACCAGTGGAGAGACATCAGTTCTGGGGATATGTGATCATGGATGGGTGTGCGAGTGAGGACTCCAGCAGCCACATTCTGCACACATTGGAGACAATCAGGTAAGCAGGGGTGCCGGGGAGCAGTGCTTTGCCGTAATCGTTTAGTGAGGAGATAAAGATGAATATTAGTTTCTCAGCATCAGCGGGTGATTGGATGTTGCGCAGTCTGGCTATATGCCTGAGATGGAAATAGGCTACCTTCGTCACCTTGTTTATGTGTGTCTCGAAGGTGAGTGATGAATAAAGAGTCATACCTAGACTCCGGACTGCCTTAGCAACTTCAATGATCCTGTCGTCAAGCATTCATTCTATAGGTTCAGCCTTGGACAATTAGTGTGGGGTTCCGACAAGCAAAACTTCTGTTTTGTCACTATTTAGTTTTAGAAATTTTGAATTGAGCCAGGCCTTCATAGTTGACAGTGAGGATGACATGCAGTGAAGAAACGCATTGACAGATGACTTTGCGTGGATATAGATTTGGATGTCATCGGCATAGCAATGGTAGCTAAGATTGAGGCTGCACAGGATATGTCAAAAAGGTTGTATGTAGATGCTGAAGAGAAGTGGGCCGAGAACTGAACCCTCAGGAATTCCAGACAAAACAGGATAGATCTCTGGCTTTTGTCCTGCGAGGCTGACAAACTGCTTCCGGTTGGTTATGTAGGAGCTCAGCCAATGCAAGGCACTGCCAGAGACCCCTATACCCTCCAGCCGCTCAAGTAAGGTCGGATGGTCAACGGTATCAAAGGCAGCACTCAGGTCCAGGACAAGAATACTTGGCAAGCCTTCATCAGTAGCGACGAGAACGTCATCAACTATTACCAGCGTAGTTTCCTTACTATGGCCGTATCTAAACCAAGATTGGAAGGGATCGAGGAGGTCATTGTTAAGAACGTGTTTCTGGAGTTGCGTGGCTACGGCACGTTCAAAGACTTTAGATATCAATGGTAAATTTGAGATGGGGCGATAATTATCAGGGGATGTTGCAATGGAGGCCAGGTTTTTAAAGCAGGGGGGTAACTGTGGTACATTTGAAAAGTGGGGGAATGATATCAGAGTGAAGTGAATTATTAAACAGATTAGTGACGAACGTGGCAAGGAATTTGAAATTTGCCCCGGGTGATTTTTTGATGAGAAAGGATCCAGAGAGCAGTTTGTTGGCTGAGCTCTGGTAACTAAAGAAAAGACCTCGGATTCCATTAATTTGTTAAATTCCAGGAGTTTTGAGGTCAAGGAAGGTGGAAGAACATTTATTGAGGTATTGGTTGGTGATTGAGGCTGGGTATGATGGGCTTCAGTTTTTTCAGATAATAAATGAATCAACTAATCTGCCTGATCTTTATTAGTGAAGGGAGGTGAGGGCGAGTGACAGTAGGACAAAGGAGCTGATTAATGACCGAGACAAGAATATTGGGCTTGTCACAGGTATCAGCCAGAATGCTGGAAAGATGGCTGGTACTGGCATCGTCAAGTGCCTTCCGGTCGCGGAGGATCTGTTCCTTAAAGATTTGACCATGAACGGTGAGGCCAGATTTTCTCCAATCTGTTCGGCCCAGCATGCATTCAGCTTCAGATCTCAGAGTTCAGCATATACCAGGATATAGCGTGATTTTTAATGGGGCCAAATCATCACGTATGCTTGAAAGCACATTGTAAGTTTATGCTGTTGCATCAAAGGTAGAGTGAGCTGAGGTGGACAGTGAAGTACTATTGATTGCTGCGGTAAATATATCTGGAGTGAGGGCACTAAGGTATTGAAATTGGATATGGCGCTTGGTGATGGAAATGGGAGGTGGTACTTGAAGATCAAACCACACAGCGTAATGATCAAACAGACCAGGATCAGTGATGGACAGGTTGGTTACCGATATGCCCCATGAGCAAACCAAGTCGAGAGTATGGCCGCATCTGTGAGGGGCAGTTGTCACATTTTGAGTGAAGCCAAGTGAGGGCTCTTCAGAGAGTCAACACGGATGTTTAAATCACCAAGAATCAGGATCCTTTCACAAATGGAGCACATCTTAGAAAGCACCTCAGACAGTTCATTGACAAAAGAAGTGGAGGTTCCAGGTGGGCGGTAGAGCAGCACCAACTTCACAGGTTGAGCCGACCTCCAATCCAGAGACATATGCTCGAATGAATTGAAGGTTGGCGACGGAATCAGTCGGATTGTCGGTAGACATGGTGGAGGACTGCTCGGCCGCCACCACGGCCGTTTGATCGAGCCTTCTGATGGAATGCAAAGAAATGATGTAGGTTTTCATTTCTCAGTGCATGATGATCGCTTCGAAAAGCTGTTCTCTCGGGACAATATCAGACAAACACCTAAAAGACGAGCTACAACATCTACAACAAGCACTACTAAGCAATGAATACACAAAAACAGAAATTCATTCTGCCATAAAGAGAGACTCCAGACAGAAAGAGAATAAAAATGAGGAAGATACCAAAACCCGTGCTTTTCTGCCATATGTGAAAGGCACCGCAGAAAAAATCAGCAAATATCTGGAAAAATATAAAATAAAAACAGCCTTCACAACCCATCAGAAGATACAGGATGTACTCAAATCACTCAAAGACCGACTGCCATTGCAGACAGAAGGCGTGCATTGCATTCCTTGCAGCAACAGCAAAGAAGTGTACATCAGGCAAACAGGAAAAACTAGCTGTAAGAAAAAAAAGCACGAGGCAGCAGTTGTCTGCTGCATACAGATAAATCAGCAACGGCAGTACACTAGACAAACAACACAATTGATTTGGACAAAATGCAAGCAATAGTGGCTTACCACAAAGGCCCAAGATTAATCCATGAAGCAATAGAGATTCATAAGACAGAAAAGACTATGAACCGCAAACAAGAAATGAGAATAAAGCTCAGCCAAACTTGGAGGTCAGTTATTGAAGTCGGCAGTGTACAGCTATAGAGCTCTGAAATGCGGATATCAGAGGGGAATCACCAAGTGTTTGGGAACTTCTTTCATGAGATGCAAACTAGGAGGTAAGAGGTGGAATTGGATTGGGTTAATGTGATTGTAGTGTGCAAGTAAAACAATGGAACCATTTCAAATGGACCCCGACTTTCTTCCATTATTCCTGCAAGAAAGCAACGCTGTAGAAAAGACTTAACATATACATAGTGCCAATATATAAATAGGAGTGACACAGGACACACACACACACTGCGCCTGAGGATGCCTCGAACGTGTGAGGCGAAACATCATGATGGAGAGAAAGAGAATGATCGATGCGGCTGTCCCGAGCTTATCAAAGCAATCAGAATGCAACGTCTCGCGGTAGGGCTTGATTCAATGTGAAAAATTTAATTTGATGAAGCCAGGTCTCTGTTAGGCAGAGCAGGACCAGACTGTTGTCTGAGATCAGCTCAGTGATGAATGGGGCTTTTTCGGTGTTCAGAGAGTATACACTGAGCAGGGCAAAGTGAGTTTCTGTTGCAGGCAATTTGCGTGCAGGAAGAGGGGAACTAACCAGTGGTATTTTTACAAGCAATGTCGAGTTGCATACGGTCGACCTTGTTTCCTCGGTGGTCGATATGTAGGGCTTAATATGGGGATGGGGGTAGGGAAATCAATTGTAGCCAGGTTAATGGGCTTTTTGTTGCCGGCACCCCCATGGATGTAATGAGGGCATCGAAGTATCATCAGCTCACAGCAAATGGTCAGAAAGTTGGGTTTACAAGGAACCGATGTAGGAATCAAGCTCTTTAGAGCCACGGATGAGTAGGTGATCATATCGAACAGGGGCCGGAGCCCGACTTTGGAGACAAGGGGTGCAAGGAAGGGCTACACCCAGGATGCGATGCCAACACATCACGTGGCACCTCCCTTGGAGTAATTTACTCAAGAGGTCAATCAACCTAGAGCGCTGCACATAACGATGCATGAAAGCTGCTTGGCCTGTCACTCCACACGAATATTCGAGGTTTTCTCTAGCTGCGGTCATGTCCTCTCTTCTCTGTGCATGCGAAACATGGACCAACCTGACAACATCTGCGCTGCTTCGAAACTTTTCGCTGGCCTCTCTATGATCCATCTTGGGTTTAACAAGGTTGGATTGTGCTAGGAGCTCACAAATTCTTGAAATATCTGGACAAAGTCCCATTTGTGAGCCCCTCTGGCAGGTGAGGCTGAGGTGGCTGGGTCATGTAGTCTGCATGCCCAGTTACCACATGTCCAAGCAGTTGTTCTTTGGCTGGATAGACGGGGCAAAATGGGTGCGGCACAGATCAGAGAAGAGATGAACTGATGTGGCCCAGGAGGACCTGGAGCTGAATGAACTTACTGAAGACTGGTACCAGCGGTGGCAAGATCGACTTCTGTGGAGAAGGATCGTGAAGGACGCTACGGGACAATTGGAGGCAATCACCCTCCAACAACAACGGAGGATGGAGAGCGACCCAACAACGAGCGAAGCGTCGGGTGGCTGAAACGCAGCAAGTTGGCACAGGAAGGAGTATAGGTAGTGCATCTGCAGTTATCTCAGACAACCCTTAACACCTGGGTTTGTTCTTATACCTCCTGTCGGCGAGACTTGGTCACTTTACGTGTCTTCAAGGTGCATATGGCCTGGCACAGGTGCCGTGGTGACGTCACTGCCACTTAGTGGCGAATGGCGGTTGTTGTATTGTGTGTGGTGTGTGCAGTGTGTGTTGTGCTTAGTGTGTGAAGGGTAGTGTGTAGTGGGATAGTGTATTGTGTGGTATGTGTAATGTGTGTAGTTTGTGGTGTATTGTTTGATGTCTGTAATGTGTGGTAATTGTAGTGGACGTGTGGTGTGTGTGGGGTGTGTAGTGTACTGTGTAGTATGTGGTGTGTGGAGCGTAGTGGGTGATGTGTGGAGTGTGCAGTGTGTGGTGTGTTTGGTCTGTGCACAACGTACACCAAGCTCCACTCAACAAACCACCATCCCAAATCTTCCATAAACAGTAGCAAAGTCCTTCGTTCACAGGTCCAAGCCTTCAGAACCAATAGTGTATCTCAACAGCCAATGAAATACAATAATACGCAGTCAGGAACGACATGCACAACTTTTATGATGCAATGCAGATTATATACGGTTCCAGGAATTGTGCCCTGGCACGAGACGATCTGCTGACGGGCTGAACTCATGAAAGACCAGGCCTTGATAGTGGAGTGCTGGGCTAAGCATTTTAACTCCTTGCTCAACCAACCTATCCCAGTGGATCATGCCGTTCTGAAGCAGCTTCCCGAACGACCTGTTCTTCAAGACCTTGACCTCCCACCAACGTTCTCACAAACTGCTCTGGCAACAAAACAATTTAAAACAACAATGCTCTTGGACCCGACAACATACCAGCTGAGATTCTCAAGGAAGGAGGCTTCCTCTGCTTGAGAACACTCCACCTCTACATGTGTCAGGGCACACCAACGAGCCGGCCTCCAAACCACCCGCAGACCTGCTCGCTGACGCGTCCCGTGGGTCCCGGGCGTGCGCGATGACGCTTCTCACGCAGCAGCGACACGAACACCGAAGATGGGAGACTGCTTGTATTTCAGCCCTTTATTAACAACATAAACATAACAGCCACTTAAAACAACACAGCAAGAACACAACTGAACCCTCTTTGCATCGGCTACTGCTGCCCTACATCCTGGCTGCTCAGTTGTCACATTCCCACACGACTGTCCCCCACTCTCCATGCATCTCCCTTATATTTCTCTCCGCCGACATTTTAGAATGTTCCATGCAACGTCACCTCGACCTCGTGATGTTAACCAGTTCGGGGAGAGTCCCCACTTCTCCTTACCAACCTCACCTCGTATGACCCCTCATAGCAACCGTACCCAGCCAACCAGATCTGACCCGCTTCCAACGGCCCGAGTGTTGGTACGCACCCAGCCTGGCAAAGCAAGACACCCCACTCAGCCATCCCCATTATACCACTCGGCACTGCTCACCACCGTTACTCATTGTCACTCGGCACCACTTATCAACGTCACTTGTCGTCACTCGGCACCGCTCATCG
>JAZEWT010000008.1:13272535-13306112 GCA_036362905.1 Mordacia mordax | reverse complement strand
ACTGCGGAGTAGGGAGCGACAGGTGAGCTCTCGTGGCCCCATCCCCACCGGCCCGTGTCCGCACCGGCCCGTGTCCGCACCTGGGCGTCGGTGCTTCCCCTTCCCCCTCTTCTTCCTCTCGGGCCGTGCCCTTATCACGCCAGCCCACGCCCCTATGTGGCCGGCCCTCACCGGTGCTACTACCGTGGCCTTCGTCCTAGCTCGAGCGTCGATCCTGATCTCACCTGGCGCATTGCTCCCTCTCTCACCGCAACCTTGCCCTGTGCTCTTACCTGAGAGTCGTGGCCCCTCGTTTGGGTAAGGCGTGGAGCAGCGTCCGCCTCACCTGAGCTCGCACCGTGCGGTGAGCTATCTCCCCGGGCGGTGCGAGATCTCCTCGGGCGGTGAGCGATCTCCCCGGGCGGTGAGCGATCTCACCGGGCCCGCACCGGGGCGTTGTCTTAGCTCCACTCGAGGAGCTAGGGGGTGGCCATTGTGGGTCATGGTGGAGGAGTTAGAGATGGTGGAGGAGGAGTTGGAGATGGTGGAGGAGTTGGATATATGGGATAGCAGCACGCGGCCCGCACAGCGGTGAGCCGTGGCTGCTGCTGTTGCCAAAGTCTCAGCGGCCGTTGCAGACAGCGGTGAAAGTGGCCAAGGTTCCTTACCGGTCGCATCGCAACCCCCCGTCCCACTTGTACCGAATGCATCGGTCCGTTTGTTAGGGAACGCCGCGCCGGACCGTACTGGCTTACTGTGGAGGTGCTGCTTGTGTAACCAGTGTGGTTTGGACGGAGTATGCCACGTGTGCTTATATACTAAGTGTGATAATAGTGTCCTCAACTGAGCTCGTGTCAGACGTCGTCATTGGCATGCCCACACTTTACACAAGTGTGTAATGTACTCTAATCATAGCCATCATTAATACCGGCTTAATCCTGTACAGGGTCGCGGGGGGCCGGAGCCTATCCCGGGGCTATACCCATGACCTGACGCCAGTACATCGCAGGGCACTTTTTTGGAGGGCAATTTACTCAGCAGGCCAATTAACTTCGGCAGCAGCTTGTGTTGGCACAGTGTGAGGAAAACAGAAAACCTGACGAAAATCCACGTGTACACTTGAGAGATAAATCGAAAACCCAGGGCCTTTTTGCTGTGAGGAAGCAGTGTTACCGCGCCGCAATCGTAGTCGCATTTTTTTTTCAATCTTGTGCTCTGTGTTCGTATTACCGAACGCTGTGCTTGTGTAAGAAGCCCCCCCCCCCGCTATGGTATAACGTAACGGCGTGTTGCTAATACACAATCGTGCTCACAATGCGTGCTTACATCCAGTTTGTACAGTTCCATTCTCTCCCTGCCCCCAGCCATTCACCTCCATCACGAAGGTGACATCATCGCGACCCTTACCATAGCCGACCCGTGTGACAGCAGGCTGCTGTTGCTTGTTTAACTTTTAAGACACCGTCACATCCTGCTGTCTGCGACAGTGCGTGAATGACGGTGATAGTCTTCTGCTTGCCCGCCTGGTAAACTTGGAAACGTTGGTTGGACGATAGTCTCTACGGTTCCAACCGGTACCGAACGAACGGCCAACGTTGCTCTGTTTACTGAGTGCCTCTCTCGCCTTGGTTAATGTGGAAACGTTTGGGTCAAGGTTTTCAACCACGTGCCTTTATTGGGCCCGACGTTGCGTGTCCGTGTGTGTGGCTATCGGCACGCGGCTGTCGGTTGTGGTCTGCGCATCTCGTGGGGCTCTCTCCAGATTTAATAATGCTCGGCTGCTGCCGGGACGTGAAGTATGACTCTGGAGTCGATAACTCAATAATGTTCTTAAACCCTCACTGACTGAGCCGTCTTCCCCCGGGGAAAACCATAAATGTGTTTGATTATATTAAACCTGACGTGGGAGTTTTATGGCGTAAACATTTTATTATTATTAAGGGGGGAAAAAATGAGCGAAACAGCCACGCGAGGCCAGGTCATTTATTTCTCTGCCACCTTGAAGTTCAGTGGGAATCAAAACGTTGATTTAATGGACGCGCCATCTCATTACTGCAGTCTGAGCGAGGAATGTGGGGGGCAGGTGCAGAATTTGGCACCGTCTTGCCTCGGAGTGGCTCCTCTGTTGCACTGGCGGTAGCTGCTGAGGCCTAGCAGAGGCTGTGTCTGAGTCGCCTGGAGATTAGACAGAACTCGCTGGTGCTGTCTTGAAGGTGCGGCCTGGCAATGGCCGATCGTCGTTGGTTGTGGCCTGCCTGTGGCATTGGTTGTGACGCCCAGTGGCCTGTGGTAGCAGGCGTGGGCCATTGTGTTTTTTTTGTAGGCTGGGGAGAACTGGTGCGGTGATCCTATGGTCTGAGTGGCCCATGTTATCTGTGACTTTGCGTGGCCTTTGAGTGACAATGTCACTTAATGTGGTGCTGGAGATTTTTAAAGTGGACTTCCCCGTTAATGATAACTGACGGGCGGCATGGTTTAGCGGTGAGAGATACCCATCTCAATGGCTTCCTGGGTGGCTGTTATTGCCAACTAAATGGGGAGAGGGGCCCACATGAATAATGCAGAACGAGCAATGGCTGGAGTGGACCGCGCGCCCCTGGGAGCCCGTCCGTGGTTTATAAGACGGGGTGATCTCGGTGCTGCTACTGTACCTGCCGCGATTGTGATCGGTGCGAGTGTTTACACAGACGGAGCAGTGCTATCCGGAGGTCTCTAAATGCCTTTCCTTTGGGCCCGCGTTTCCTTTTCGCTTCATTTTTATAAAAAGATATATTATTATTGTTGCCATTGTTATTGTTTTTGCTGGCTGCGGATGTGATGGTTGGCGGGCCGATGGCCGAGACGGTTTGCAAGGGTCTCGTGCGCGACGGGGCCACGCCAGAGCTGTCCGCGATCATGTCGTCTGATTGGTGGCCGATAATACGGAAATGATCTTTATCCCAGAGGCGCGACGAACGTTGATATTAATCCTCGTTGTGTGCGTCCACCGAGCTAAGAGGCCACCAAACAAAGCTCGCAGGAGTCACCCTTGGTCCAAACTGCCCCAAATCAGTATAACTTGTTGTGTTGAAGCGTCTACATCCTATTTCAAGACAATTTGGCAAACGGTGGGCATATTTATTTAAAATAGAGAAACTCTGTCAATCCTTAGGCAGAGGAGGAAAGGAATGTTTTCAACATGGGTGTGGAGTGTACAACAGTCGGCTGGGGTAACGAGATGTCCTGACTGTATAACTACAGTCGATGAGCGGGCAGTGAGCGGACGCGGCTTTCGTTTTTGTGCGAGCGAATGTATTCAGCATGCCACATGCAGAGTTTTCTCCCAACCAGCTATGTCTGACTCCGCGACCCAGAAAACATTCCCACACCCAGCACACCTCATCGGGTATACCTTACAGGTCACACGCCAACTCACAGCAGTCGTCGAGAAACGATTCCCTGGCTGCAGAGAGGGGGTACTGCCTCGTATACGGAAGGTCGGTGGGAGAGGAGTACGCTTAGTGTGTGTTGCCCGAAACCCCGGGGAGCACTTGTTGCAGCCAGTGATGCCGCTTGTCTCGCTCAATGAAACATGGCATTCCTGTGCGCAGCCTGTGGCAGGAACACGCATACCTCGGTCTCCGGAGTACCGACGCGGAATGCCGCAGCAAGAGCAAGGTGCCTGAAACAACGCGGGCAGGAATGCGTGGAGTGCCTGAGTTGCCCGCCACCGCTTGTGAAACAAACCATTACTACGATGGTGAAAGCGGTTCAAAAACAAGGGGGTTCACAGTAATTCACTTGTATCCGCGATGGAAGGAGTACGTTATCTCGTTTTTATTGCTTTGACGTCGATCAGAAAGTTCCCCGGTATAACGTGCAGTCGTGGGCCGGGAACACCATTAAATCTTTAACACGAGGTTGTTCCCGACAGGATGTCGGCACGTGGGTCGCGACACCTTACGTTTCCTACCGTAGCATGGGGCGGTGGGTTTTCGAGGGGGGCATGGATTACTTAACAAACAGCAGAACGGGGGTGGCCACTGAGTGCACACTGTACTGTGTGTGGGCCCACAGTACCAATTGGTTTACCGTCCACACGGAGAGTTAATTTGTCAGCCAGCTTTCTCAACGTCACTTACAGGAGGTTAGAATTGGTTGGGCAATGCTCAACCAATTCTAACGAACACCTCCTTAAGACCCCCAAGCCGATGGTGGAAATTCGACTTTGCTATGGCAAGGACGAGTACATGCAGACGATAACCACGACTGCTCAATAAACATTGAACTGTTGGTCCCAGCGGCAAAAAATTCCTGTTGAGGTTGACCCAACAGCACAGTTACTGGGTGACTTCCGAAGGGCAATGGGCTGTTAGGGTTAGTCATCTCCCCAAACAGGATTTGAACTTGCACGATTGCAGAGTGGCGCGCCTCATCGTGCAGTCACCCGGCTGTGCCGCACAGAACCAATTATCGCACTCGATGGATAATACTGTACTCATACCAGGCGTGTTCAGCTCACAGTCCGCACGCAGAATTTGACTCAAACCTTGTTTTGGAGCTCGAGACGGAGATATTCAGTTGACTGAGATCATTATTTACTAGCAGAATATCCGCCCCACGGGTGACCATATTCCAAGCGTGTAACACGTTCTTCCGACATTGCTTCTTGATGAAGTTTTTTGCTGACTTGAATTTGGCATAGAAATCTGCCCAATGTTCTTTTAGGAATATTGTTGATGTTTTTGAATTGTCGGAGTAGAAATCATCAGTAAGTGGGAGGAAAAGCTGAATAAAAACATAAAAGCCTCGGTGTTGTGCAGATGAAATGTGTGATTATAAAGGATTCGGACCTGGTATCCTCAGTGCGGATATATGTATACACACGAACACGCACTCCATTATATATACAGGGTGTATCAGAAGTCTGGACCTATAGGAAACCGGTGACATTGTCTTACTGTTAGGCAACATACTTATGGTTGTTTACCTATCACACGAATTGAAATATCCTGGAGGCTCTCTATACAAAGCAAGAGAAGGTGGCGTTGGTCCAACCAATTTATATACTAAGTGAATGACATGTATTTTGATAAATTTTCCTCATGGGTGCAGACTTCTGTGGCACCCTGTAGATTACGCTTGTTTAACCATGAAGGCCCGGCTTAATCTCCCGACTCTTGGGAGGCCGTGGCCCAATTTTTCGCAGTAGGGCAAGTTTGCGCAGTAGGCCGAGTTGCGCAGTAGGATATGACGATTCCTACTCTGTGATCCCGACCGTAATTATCGGGGTTAATTTTTAGAGTTTGACAAATTTTGATCGTGACGCTGGAACACGATGGTCTGCTCTTGTGAACGACGTCACGGGGTATTTAACGTCTACTGTCAATCAGATGGTGCAGTGTGTGTTTCATACGCTTGCAATGACAACCGGGGCTGCTGCTGGATTTGAACTGCGAACCTCTCGGAACGGCAAACGCCCTACCGCTAGGGGAAATCACGCCCGAAAGAGATAAATAGGTGATGGGGTGAGATAGCTGTGTACTGGAGAGGCCAGCTCGCAAGATGGAAGCGACGTAAACGCGATGTCAGTGCACCGCGTGGCATTGTTGGGTGTCGCTGAAGCTAGCGGGGTGTGCCAACTTCACCGTGCGGCCCATTTGCACACGCGCGGTTGAACAAGCACGATGCTTACAGAAAGAAATGGGTCGATTCTCACGCACGATTCGACGACAGAATCGATTTTATTGATGTAGGCATTCACTGCTCGATGTAGGAGAAGCTGCTCTTTCGGGAGAGACGTGTTGAGTGTTTCTTCTCTCTCGTTAGTGATGTTTTCCTTCCTGCGATGGAGGCGTCATTCAATGTGGGAGGTGAAATATCCCTAAGAAAAGTGAAGAAACGCTCGTTAGCCATCGCCGCGAAGTCGGTTCAACTGCCAGAGATGCTGGACAGAAATGCATTTAAACCCTGGCTCTCGGTGAGTCTCACCACCACCACTACCAGTGTGACGAACCGCTGCCGCAGACGGTACTGGCTCACTCAGGCTCGGCCTGCGCGGCCGAGTGCACATTTAACAAGAAGCGGTCGCGGTCTCATATGCTCGCGTGGGCTCAGCGCAATGGGACGACTCAGTTTGCCGCCTACTATTGCATGCCAGTCCTTTCTTCTACCACACACGCCCCGCTCGCCACCCCCCAAGCCTCCCAACATCTCCCCTGCTCCCCCCACCGAGCCACTTTACACCATCACGTGCTCGTTCACCGGTGCAGCCGGAACGGGTGTTGAATCGTGACACTTTCACTGCCCCCGGCAACAACCCTAATCAACAATAATCCCATTCATTCCGAGCGAGCCGCTGCGTGCTGGCTGTGCGTGGACAGGATCGAACACTGGGCTCCTCCCTGCGTCGTTGAAGGGGGAGGTGACGTTTCCCACAATTTGCAAATGCACTGCATGAAAAAGGTCAATGCAGCTTCCTGCTTGATTCGTCACCACTCACCTGTTATTTACCGCTCCGCAGAACCAGCGACTGTGAAAATTACGCATTCCTATGGCAGACGGGAGGATCTGCGTAGAACAACTGTTGTTTCACTTGTCCGCGCTCATTTTATCCACCTTGGCAGAAGGATGATGGCTTCAGTCAAACTCCTACCCAGACATGACTTGAACTCGTAACGTTCTCGGTGAGGGGTGCACGGTACGCCGCCTAACCACCGCAACGGGCAATAAAGTGGCGTGTGTTGGGCTCTCTCCATCGTGTGTTTATTTCGCTGGGAGTGAGCACCTCGGATGTAACCGCTAACGGGGAGGCTACCTCATGGGCCACTTTGGTAATTTGGTCGCCGGCGTTATATTTGTCGCGGGCTATCCGTTTCAGGATTGGCGCACAGTGGCGGCGCTTGTGAACCCTCGTGAATGATGCCACAGTTTAACTCGCGTCACACGCCTCACGCGATGCAGTGTTACCGCGGGGAGCACACCCGGGTGGCCGGCGAATCCTAAACGTGAAGCTGAATAAATAATAAATAAGTAGACAATCTACTTCACTTATAATGCGTCTGCTTTCTACATAAACAAAGAGTTTCTTACGTAACCCATCAGCCTTGCGGCCTTCTGGGAAGGCATAGTTTCAGCGGCGTTGCTTCAAGATAAGCAAAGCTCTTGACGGTTTCGACCTACAGTCTTGTGAGGTGGGGCTCTGCGTCAATCGACTTCTGATGGGGACCTCCCTATCTTTGAGACAAGGAACTCTTCAAGCATTAACTGGTGCCTTGTGGGTGGCACTATCGCCGGTACGTCAGGGAGTGGAAACGTTTGGTGGGAAGAGGATGCGTTTGTGCTTGCCGGGGAAGGTCCTGCCGGTAGGATGGTCACCAGCACCGTTACGCCTGCATCCAAAGTGGCGCGCGCCGCTCACTCACCCTGTTCGCCCACCCGCGTCCCGTCACGCCACGCTGCACGGCTGGAAGATGAGGCCGGAGATTGCGCCGTACTCCGAGCGCAACCTGACACCATTTGTGCCGCCGAGCTCAGTCCGTCGTGTGGCCGCGATTCGGTAAAAAAAAGTCTGTGACGCCCTCCCACCACAGCGGCGCCGGTGCCGCTTGTTTCGCCATTAATTCTTTTTGACGGAGCGCGCTCTGTGAGACCAGAGTACGGGCGATTAGATTTAACGTCCGTTGTGAACAGGAGGAAAACATCGTCACTTCTGCTCGTAATGGGTATCGCTGGCCGCTTAATGTGGCCTGGTTCGTGGGCGTAATTACGGGCTCACCTCTCCAGAGAGGTCCTAATTAGTGAGGCTGGCGCTGCTGTGTGCCAGCGTGGGTCAGGTCAAGAAGCCACTGCTCTGCTGCCTCGTTTCACCGAAAAAGGCTGCCCGGTAAAGGCCGACGCGTCCTCATGTTTGAGAAATTTTTCGCATATTTGCTGTTACTGCCGTTGATCGCGCTGTCAGCTGCTGAAACAATCATCACTCCCACCCCTCCCTCCTCTCCTCACCTCCCCTTCCTTGCCTCCCCTCATCACCTCCCCCTCCTTGCCTTACCCTCTCGCTCCCCCCCTCCTAGCCTCCTCCTTATTCCCTCTGCCTCCTCCCCCCCCCTACTCGCCCCCCCCTTGCCCCCACCCTCTGCCCTTCCCCTCCTCGCGGCCTCCTTCTCCCCTCCTTATATCCACCTCCTCGCCTCCCTATCCCCGGCCTCCCCTTCCTTCCCTCCCGTTTTATTTAATGAGTAAATGTTTCTCTTGTGATTTGTTGTGGGTGGGTTGCATCGATGGTGGGTGGTTCCCCTGGTGGTGTGCTGGTGGGGTGCGGAGTGGCAGCACGGTGCCCTGCCGTGAGGCTGGGCTCAGTTGGCGCCATGCCGTCACCGGGACAACTTATCGGCAAAACTAGACTGTGGTGATTGCCTCACCGCCGTACCACCGTTGTACTGAGTCACCTTTTGTTGAATGCGTGCAGTGACCTAATGCTGGTGCAGGGCTGGAGTGATGGTGGTGGCAGTGAGTGAGGTGGCGAGTCAAGCGGTGGATGAGATGGTTTGTGAGGCAGTTGGGGAAGTAGCGGGTGGTGGTGGGCGAGGTGGTTGGGGAGGCGGCGGGTGAGGCGTGTTGTTGTTGATCTCGGGCTCCTACGTGCCGCACGCCAGTCGCGACCTTGCGTGTCATCGCCCCGATTATCGAATTAAATTTTCTATCAAGTTTCCTTTTTACCGAGCCATCGCTCCGTATCCGCTGCGTTCTATAACGCCCTTTCCACATGGCGTGAGCAACGCCAGCGACTCGCTGGCGTGATCTCTGGTGCGATCTCTGGTGCAATATCTGGTGCGCCCTGGCTCGCCGCCTCCGTGCCATTGCGTCTTCCCGTTTTATTCATCGCCGGTTACACTCGGAGGTCGCCGTGCGGCAGAGCCTGGACAGAGAGGTCGCGATCGCTCGTCACATCACTTGCTCGTCGCCACAGATCAATGTGTAAAAATACGTTCGTTCTCCTCCGTGACCCTTGTGCCTTCCTGCTGCTGCCGCAGCGGACGCAGTGGACGTGGTGGCTGGACGGTAACGCGATCCCGCCCCAAGCTCTCGGCGCGGCGGTGCCGCCATCGTTTTTTAATTGAGATCTTTTTGTCAATGGAGGCCGGCGGTAGTGGCGGTGTGCTTTACAGTATCTACACACACGACCGCTACCCCCACCCAGCGCCCAGCACAACACCCCGCCACATTCCACGCTCATCACCGGGCACTCGACACCAGCACCCAGAAGGGGAGCACAGCTGCTGGCGCTGCACACACGTGAACGGTTACCAAATTACCAGCATCATCAATGAACACAAAGCTGCCAGATGCACAATTGAGTAACACAACGCGTATTCTAACCGGAACTCCGAAACTTATACCCCCTGGCTCCCTGTTCCGGAGAACATTCTACCGATAAATACTCGCAGAGAAGTTGCACAGACAGCGCGGTGGTTTGCACGCTTTCTTGCATCGACAGCCTATCATCCTCCAGGACGTTAACTCTGCTGCTCGTCGCCAAATCTTGAGTCCCAGTCTTCCCTCTGGGATCACTCGGTCCCCGTCCGAAAATCTCACCCAAATGTGGAAGAACGACGGCAGTCAAAGTGGAACAACACGGATGTTCCTTCGCCTCCTCTTCGAAAACACTGGTGCAGCCATCAACGACATGATCACGGCAATTGATGTGATCAACGTACGCGTAACACAATTTGTAATACGCCGTACCAGTTCCACACCTGCTCGTGGGTGAGACACAGCTAGGGAGGCGTAGCGAGGAAACGGCAAAGACGGGGTTGGGGGAGGAATCAGCCAGACAATCAGCCGGTGTCAACCCGCCAGACAATAATGCCATCGGCCAATTAATTAGTGTTTTTGTTGTTATGGAATGAAACTGGGAAACCCGGAGGAAACCCGGAGGAAACCCGCGCAGAACGGAGGGAGAGAACACACAAACTCCATGCAGACAGGTGCTCGAGGCGGAAACGGAACCACCTCAGGCAGGAGCTTCTTTCTGCAAGGTGCAGACGTTGCCACAGCAATGCGAGTGTGACCGTGCAAGCCAAAGTAGACCACACGGGAAACCGCTGTGGTCTCCTGCAGCAGAACTGCTTAACTTCACGTGCTGCGTGGGAACCACCCTTCATGGGGAGCAAAACTGGGACCTGGATAGCCATCGAGCTCTTGAACATAGAGCTGCCTTGCGCGAGCACAGAATGGCAATGAACCAATGGGCGCCCGTCACTCGGCACACAACACTCGGCACACATCACCCAATGCACCGAGCCAATGGCACTGCAGACATCACTCCCTACCCGGCCCCCATCGCTACACATCCATCACGCTACACGCTGCACCCATTACCCTGCAGCCGTCACTCCACCATCACTATTCACACAGCACTCCCGTGGAGCTCCGCTACCACTCCACCCTCCCCCGCTGGGGGGGGGGGTTGTGGTGGTTGTGGTGGTCCATGGATGTTTTTTCTTGCTCTGTGAGCGGCTGATGAAATTGACAGTGGCTGCGTGTAGTTGCCAGCTCTTATAAATTGCGGGGCTGTCCATGCCCCCAGCAAGGGGGAGGAGGTTGCGGAGGAATTGGCAGTGCGGGGGGGGTCTTGCCGATGGATCCCGCGTACCCCCCCGTGTTGAGGCTGCGCGTTGCCCCCGGCTAATCGTGTTGCGTGCGCATGACTCATCGCTACCACCACCACCACCACCGTGCGAGCTCGCGTCTCTCCCTAGGTGCCCGCTCGCTGGCGTGGCGAGTGGCGGGTCGCTACGGAAGCCCAACCCGGGTTCAAACCTTGGTCAGGGTTTGGAACTCATCCCCAGCACTCCCTGCCCCCGTCCTAATGGGTGAATAAATGCTATGAGCACCGTGCTGTATGAGAAGTCAACGCTGAAATCGCGTCTGGAAAAACTCGCCCTCGCTATAGGAATGTGGAATTGCCACCACGTGCCCTGTAGGGCTGTAAACGGGAGATGAATGCATTGCTTCAGTGCTGGCGTGAGTGAGGAGTTCAATTTTATATACTTAAACACACACGAGAGTGTGTACAGAGATACGGGGAGTATGTAGACCACTGTACCCCAAATACAAAGATCCTCCATATAGCTTTAACAGACTATGGGTCAAGTGCTGTTAGCGAGTGTCACCTATGAAGGTCGGCACGTCACATGAGGAGGTGGGTGACCAGCACCTCGCCCGACCACCTTTGTGTCCCTAGTGGCAATATTTACACACCGCAGTAGGAACTCATTTGCGGCTGAGTCGATCGAGGGGTTGCTTCGGAGCGGTTCAAATAATCGTCCTCGTGTCCACACACTATCGGGACGTGCACACACCACTGTTCTCACACACACGCGGGGTGTGCACACACCACTGCTCGCACACTCGCTGCACATTCGCACTACCACCGTAAATCTCCGGTAGCTGTATCTGCTGTTGCTGCTGCTGCGGGTACCGGCGGCGCTGTGATTGTGCGTGGAGTCTCATGACGCGCCCCACGCCCGTCCCCCGCACGTTTGATTTAACAGAGACCCGCGCGTCTGTTGGGGCTGCTTTCCATCATCGGTGTCTCTTTTAGGAGGACCCCCCCGTCATCAGCCGATAGGGATAAGATGGTGAGGGGGGGGTAGGACGCGTGGCAGTAGGGTCACGGGGCGGAGGGCTCAGATGCAACCCCCAGGGGTAGCACAGCTGCTGGAGAAGTTTAAACTGCAGTGGGGGTGAAATGCTCTGCTTGCCTATTGGGCGGAAGGGAGCTTTAAAATCCTGACTGGATCACTTCCCCAGGAGCCGGTGGAGCACGGTGTCCGCGGCGATGCCGCTGGCCCCCCAGCCGGCGAGCGGGCGCGGTTGTTGATCCGGAGACGTCCGCGCTGCTACCCACGCGAGTGCTGTTTTCATTTTATTTGCGTTTCGCGACGGAGACCGGGAACAGCCGATGGGTGCCCCCCCCTCCCCCCGCGTGGGTAGATGGCAGTAACGTTAGGCCACGCTACACGAGGCCGACGGCGTGCGTGCAGATGCTGCGCACTAACAGCGCTTAACCCCCTCAGTCTGTTAAGATAATCATCTGGGGGATCTTTGTCATTGTGCGTGCGACGGCGGACACCCGGGCGGTTAGGTTAGCGGCGTTAGGTCAGGTTAGCGGACGCCGTGACATCGGTGCTAGGTGCGTGCGAGTGGTTGCAGCGTGCGCCACTCGACCGCATCTTCATCCCAAGCGGCTCTGACCGCGGCCCGGCTGTCAGACGAGCCGCTGTGTCAGGGACAGTGAGGCCGCGGCTGGCAGTGGCCAGAATGCAGCTCTGGCCGTTCCCGGTTTGTGGGAATACATTCGGCCCATCAGCACATGCCTGCGGGGTAGATAAAATGAGTACGACATTGTGCAGAAGTCAACGTTGACCATCCTGTGGATCACCTCACCCCCGGTCATAGGAATGTGGATCTTCCACCCCCGGATGAGATGCCACCGAGGGACTTGCGCGATATCTCCGTTGGTTTGATGACGTGGGTGATCTATTGTGTGAGTTTGACCCCCACCGGGTGACCCGAGGAGAGACGTTCTATGAATTAAGAACTATGTCTCGGTGCTGGTTTTCAGAGCTTGATGGAGGAGAATTCTCCGCAGCCTATCCCGAAAGACCAGCTCTTAATAATAATAATTGCACGGTTACACGACAGATGAATCAACATTTAAAGTTCTAAAATCACTGATAAACTTGGAATATCACGATAAAACTATGGTAAAAACAACAACGTGGACTGGAGACGAGTATACTAACAATATGTGCCAGTAACATCGTAATGTGTAGACTGCAGTGTGTGGCAGGTGTTGTCGCAGGCTGGTTGCATGGCTACCTTCCCCCTATCTCTCTGTGGCTTCCTTGCAACGACTCTGGATAAGGGCTTCTGCTAAATAATAAATAATAATAGTGAGGGGGAATCCTAAGTCAAGTGCTGAGTTTGTCTATCGTCAAGGGGAGTGATTTGATCAAGAATGATGTCACGAACTCACCAGATAGTGGGAATCCGCGATTGGAAGTTAGTTTCTATTTTCTACTAAAGGTAAATAACGTATTCTCTAAGTGGTCTGGGATCCGCGGTTCTGCTGTGTGGGCACTGCTGTTGTTTTTTGTTGTGGCGGAGCGGCGATGTCGTGGTGAGCGCGTACCACGCAGCCACGGTCCTAGACACGTGCGCTCGACTCCTGCCCATTAACGCTGGCGTCCTGCCGGCTCCACCTTCAGTGAGTGTCTAGTGTTCATTATAATCACCCGCTTAATCCTGTACAGGGTCGTGGCTGGGCCGGAGCCTGTCCCAACCGACAGAGGGCGCTTGGCCTGGGGAATATCCAGGATGTGACGCCATTCCGTTCTCTTCACAGCTCTGTGAAGCACTTAATGACCCTCGGATGAAAAACGCTCTCGAAGTACAATTATTATCGTATGACATGCTTTTTGGGGCAATTTACTTAGCAGGCCAATTAGCTTAGGCAGTAGCGTATCTTTGGACAGTGGGAGGAATTTGGAGTATCCGACAAAAACTCAAGTGGGCACGGGCAGAGAGAGAACTCACAAACTCCACACAAAAAGGCACCCGAGCCAGAAACCGAACCCAGGAACTTCCTGCTGCGAGGCGACAGCGCTAATCGCTGCGCAACCACCGCTCCGCTCTGTACCAGGTGTGGCGTCTACATATCACCGCTGAGGAGACAAACACGGCCATATCTGGTGTCGTTGCCATCTGCCTCTTGTGCGCCATGACGACCTTCGTCGGTGCTACTCTTGCCCCAACATCGGCTCAGAGGCTACACGGAGGGGCTTTGTCTTTGTTTGGGAACCAGCAAAACCCAGCGTGATTGTTCGGAGGGTTTTCTTTTGGGATTTAATCCGGCGTGGGGAGTGAGCGGTGGGGGTGCGGACGGGCAATGGACCGGGGTTATTGTCTCGGGTGGGATGAGGTTGTGACCCCTGCTGCACGTGGGTCACGGCACTCGGTCGCCGCGTTGGAGCCGGACCGACGATTGCAATGGAATCCCTGGAAGCGCCCGCTCGTGTCATACAACACACACGCTCAGCAGGTTTTAGCCTGGCTGGTGCCTGCGTGGTGAGGCGCGGGGGCACCACATGTAGCTGGTATGAGGGCTGCGGGGTTGGCATCGGAGGGGATCAGGGCAGCAAAATCCGCTGTTGTATTGTACTTCTATGCTCGAAGGTAAGAGTGCCTTCTGGGTGTGAAGCCAGGAAACTACCTTTAATGACAGGGTTTTGTCTGGTATGTGGAGACGATGATCTCAGCCTGGTCAGCAGTGATGCGTTGAGACCCACAGACTCGCAGTTACCCATGGACTCGCACAGAGACCCGCAGAGACACCCGCAGGCTCGCAGAGACACCCGCAGGCTCGCAGAGACACCCGCAGACTCGCGCGCGGAGACCTGCAGACTCGCGCGCGGAGACCCGCAGACTCGCGCGCGGAGACCCGCAGACTCGCGCGCGGAGACACGCAGGGAGGCCCGCGGAGGCCGGCGCGGAGGCCGGCGTGGGGACCCCCGCGCGCTCGACCATGGCCGGTCATCGAACGATTGCTGGACTCGTAGTGAATTGTGCTAACCGCAGCACCACCACTCCAAATAACCACAACCACAACACATGGTAGCATCGTGTATTTATTTAAACCCACCGGCGTGACGGGCGGTTGCAGCGCGAGTTGTTCCAAAATTGCGGTGATAGCACCGCTAACGGTGATAAGAGTGGGACTAGCAGCGGCGAGAGAGGCCCGCGTGTGCTGGGGAATATGGCCCTTGAGATTTACATCTGGTCACAAGAGGCTCCTCGTCGTGTCACCCGGCACGCCAATGACTGTGTTGCCGGCAAACGGATGCTGCCACCCCCCCCTGCCACCACCGCTGTCACGTTCGGCAGGAACATGACTGGACTTGCGACCCCGAGGTCGCAGGTTGAAACCCGTCTCCTGGCGTGGCAGACGAAATGAAGACACACGTCTCCCCGTCTCTGTCCCCGACTCCCCGTGTCTGTCCCCGACTCCCCGTCTCTGTCTCCATCTCTGTCCCCGTCTCTATTCCGGTCTCCCCGTCTCTGTCCCGGTCTCATCTCTGTACCTGTCTCGCCGATATTACCAGTAAACATTAATCCACGATTATCTATGGAAAGGGCCAATTCTAATTGGTGAGAGCAGTTTGTTAACGAATATATATTGATGTGGGTTTGTCACGACTTGGTGTAAGGGAATCCCTCTCAACAGCCTTCTGCTCTTTTGGACACGCTATGTCAAGCGATCCTCCTCTCCTTTGCGACGCCCCCCCCCCGCCACCTTTGGAGGCATTGTTCTGAAAGGGAGACAAGGGCGGAATGCTCGCCACGTCTCTCACGAATGATAATACCTCCTAAGAGCGATTCTGAAACAACAGCAGCAGCGGCAGCCGATCACTCGTGCGGCACCGTCGCAGTGATGCGATTAGCGATAAACTTGCTCATTTATACGCGGCACAGAGATGGAAATCGTTTCCGTGAGTTCCCGATCGTTCTTGGCAAGTTCTCTCGGTGAGTGCCAATATCACCAACATCACCGCCACGACCAATACCACCAATACTACCGCCAATACCACCAACACCACCGCTTTCACCATCACCGCCAATACCACCAACAATACCACCGCCAATACCACCACCACCGCCAATACCACCACCACCGCCAATATTACCAACACCACCGCCACCACCACCGCCACCACCGTCAATATTACCAATACCACACCACTTCCACCACCACCAATACCACCACGTCCGGTCTCGCCATTATCACCCCCCGCGTCACCGTGCCTCTGCAGCCAAATCTCCACGTGCCCTGATCTGCTGGATCGGTGGGGCATTGCCTGCACAAGGCTGCCCCCCCCCTGTTCCCGGGGGGTTTATCCCTGAGCGATCCCCCCCCTTCTCCCCTTCTTGGGGAGAAGCCACAGGGGTGCAGCTGAGCAGATGGGTCTGGCTGGGAGGGGGGAGGGGGGTAGTGTGGGGGGGGTGCGTGGAGCCCCCTGCAGTTGATGCTAATACGCAATGAATGTCACTCGGCTGATTGAGATGGAGCGTGCCTCTGTGTGACGCCGCTGAGTTGATCTGGGCCCGATTATTTATGGGTGACGCTGGTGGCGCTGGTGGTGCTGCTATGAGGAGTGGTGGTGCACCCCAATCATCGCGTGCCCAAGCGGTTACTGTTTGACTGGATAGAGGGGCTAAATGGGCACGACATGGGCTAGAGAAAAAATGGACCGATGTGGCACAAGAGGACCTAGAGCTGAGTGGACTTGCCGAAGACTGGTATCAGCGGTGTCAGGATCGACCTCTGTGGAGGTGGATCGTGAAGGACGTTACGAGACAGTTGGAGGCAGTCTCCCTCCAACAACAATGGAGGGTCTAGGAGCGACGCTCACAACGAACGGAGTGCCGGGCGGCTTAAACATAGCAAGTTGGCACGGTCGGGAGCACAGATGCTTCATCTGCCAGTCATCTTAGGCAGCCCATAACACCTGGGTATGTCCCGATACCTCTTGTCGGCGAGCCTTCGACACTTCACGTAATAACCTCAAAGTGCACTTAGCTTGGCACAGGCGCCGTGGGGATGTCATCGCCACTTAAGTGGCGAATGGTCACCAACACCAGCAACGATTTTTTAAACTGGTACCAAGTTTCCCCTGGGTCATCTCAGTCTGAAACGACTACGTGCTGCTTTGTGTAAACATCGCCACTGGGGAAACAAAGGCGGCCGGACGTTGCACTGGTGACGCACCCGCTCATGTGCCGTGCTGAACTGTACAGGGTCTACTCGCTAACAGCACTTGACCCTACAGTCCGTTGAGGCTACACAGGACATATTTGGTACCGGCTGTGCGGACACCGCTGTCCTCCGAGTGGCTGTATTTGTGCTGCACGTGACATGGGGGCCCCTTCTGGAGAAGCGGCCCTTACCCCCTAATGGTGAGCTGCCCCCCCTCCCCCAGGGTAAAGATGGTGCCCTCATTGAAAACTATCTGATTAGACGACGCGTTGGTTTCGCGCGTCCAGCTGCGGTCAGATCTCGCGATGTGATTGGGAGTCACCTGCGCTGTGCGCCTCGACGCATGAGTGCGTGTGTGTGTACGTGGTCCGTGCGTGTGTGGTGCGTGTCGTGATATCGCAGCGCACTCACAACTACACGGAAACGCAGCTGCGGTATCAGAAAACCAAACGGCAGGTGTTCTTAGAAGTGCCGGTGTTATACCAGCACTTGTCTACCACTGCGTACAACACTCACCCACGCATCCTCGCACTCACCCATCCGCTCACCCACTCATTCACTCACCCAATCACGATCTCGCTAACTCACAAACCCACTAACTTATTCATCCACTCACTCACCCACCCTTTATCACGCACCCTCTCGTCCATTCTCAATCGCTTACCCTCTCACCCAACTTCTCAATAACAATCGCCATTCGTCACCATAGCGGTGACATCACTACGGCACGTATGCCAGGCTAGGTGCACTCGGAGGCTATCACGTGAAGTGTCCAAGGCTCGCGGCAAGATGGTCACTGGACAGTCCCAGGTGCCATGGGTTGCCTGAGATGCCTGGCAGCTGCCCCGTACTGTGCCCACAAAGTTGCTCCCATGTCCCCACACGCACTCCCCCATCACCGGGTTCAAGACGCGCCCACAGCCCCTTCTGCGTCCGAGCAACCCCCGTCTGATCCCCCAGAGCCGCAGATCCATCATAAACAGCTCCCCCACTCTCTCTCCACCACTCCTCCTCGCCGCCTTCCCTGTGGCCTCCCCGCAGAGGCGCGAGGTAATGGTTGACTTAGTAAACAACGAACATCTTCCAACGAGAATAGAATCACGAGAGCTTCCCATTAAACAGGGGAGGGGTTGGGAGGGGAGTTAGTGGAGTGAGTCCGGGTGAGAGGGGAGGGGATGAGAGGGCAGGTGGATGAGTGGGGTGACAGCAGAGGAGAGAGGGGAGTGGAAGGGGATGCGGGGGCTGAGAGGGGAGGCGGGTAGAGGGGAACGTTGCGAACGCCTTGTAGAGTCGAACCGGAACTTGTGACTACGGTGACTCGTGGTGCTCGCTGTGGCGCCAACTGCTGCACCGGCTGCTGGGTGGTGTTGAATTGGTGACTGCGCTCCCGCCACAGGAATGTGCAATTTCCACGATCGCTGGAGGAGGAACGGTGGCGATCATGATCGATTCTTGTGGAGTTGTATCGCTGTGTAAACTGTGGTGGGACCCTGTGTTGGCATCTCGTTCGCTGATCACCAGCCCTCATCGTTTCCACACTAGCAAGCAGAGTGCCTGCCCCGCGACGTGTAACACGTTCTTCTGGCGTCTCCTGTTGATGTTTCTTGCCGACGTGAAGGTAGAAGCGTGCTTCACAGGGTTGATGGTACTGGAGCAGAGGTGGGCGTTTCGAGGTGAATTAGTGTTACGGTTTCAGGAGAGTAATACTTAATAAGTGCGAAGTAAAGAGGACATTAGACGTTAAAGCCTTGGTGTGTAACAGATGAGATATGTGCTTATGAAGGATTCGAATCCAGTATCCGCAGTGCGATATACACACACACATGCTGCATTATATACAGAATATACAGTAAAGACACACACACACTTGCTGCATTATATACAGATTATATAGTGTACACACACTTGCTCCATTATATACCGATTATACAGTGAACACACACTTGGTGCATTATATACAGATTATACAGTGAAGCTGCTGAAGGGGTGCTGGCAGGCGTGATGCACAAGCAAAGCTAACACAACTACTCCCCGCATTCCCTGTCGATAATCACCCGTGGCCTTAATAAACGAAAGCGTAATAACGAGTACACGATTTCTCACACAAGCGGTCACGCTGTTCCAATGCGTGGCTCAGGGATCATCGGCAGCCAATGTCAGAGGTCGAGTGCTCAGATGTTTTGAAAAACTTGCTGTCGGGAAAAGCGGAAGGGAGTTCCAACTCATCGCTCCGTGTTTTGGATCGTAGCTCCGGGGTCTGGCTCGTTGTTCTGGGTTTATTTTTTTTTAACGGGGAGGAGACTTGGGTACCCAGAGGAAACCCACGTAGGACGGAGAGAACGTACACAACTCCACATAGAAAGACGCACGAGGTTCGAATGATACCACGACCACCCTGCCGCACGAGTACCTTGCCCACCCACGTTAGCAAAACTTTTAAAGAAATATATCACTGTGCGGGTGAGTGGGCGACCTTCCTCCACGATCTCAGTTCCCGTCTCCACCGCTGTCTCGGACACGGGGCCTCCCTCTCTTCACCCCCCTCCGCCTCCCCCTCTCCTCTCCATCTCGGCCTGCGTATTCGCGTGTAGATTGTGTCAGCATCGTTTACGAGGGTATTTATCCCCTGTGGGGTTATCAGCGGTCAACGTCTCTCCTGACATCGCGTAGTAAACCCCGGTAGCCAGTGCTGATGTTGATGCGGAGGAGCGCAGGAGCGGCGATTTCTCACCAAGGGGGCTGAGAAGCCCATTGAGTGCAGAACAGTGCATCTGTGATGTCTCAGTCATGCTGATCTCTGTGTGCGAGTCTTTGGGTCTCTATGCGAGTGTATAGATCTCTGTGTATGAGTTTATAGATCTCCGTGAGTCTATGGATCTCTGTAAGTCTATGGGTCTCTCTGTGTGAGTCTATGGGTCTCTGTGTGTGAGTCTGTGGGTCTGTGTGGGTCTGTGGGTCTGTGCGAGTCTGTGGGTCTCTGAGTCTATGGATCTCTTGTGTGAGTCTTTATCTCTGCTAGCCATTGTTGTTGTGTCTGTGGGTCTCTATACATGTCTAAGATGTATGAGTGTCTATGGTTTGTCTATGTGATCAACTGTCCACGTCTCTCCATGAGTCTGTGTGTGTATGGGTGAGTCTGCGTCTCTGTTTCACAGGGCTGATGAGGACGTGGAGCAGCAGCTGTAATCTCAGTGAGGTGGCCGATGCAGATGATCGCATCAGGAGTAGCAGGGCCGTGAATCAATCGCAGTGATGCCTCTTCCTCCTCATCCATACAGTAGTTCTGAACCAGGCGGCGAGTCTCCGTCCACATTCTCTGTCCCATCGTTCTGTGTGCCCGCGATCTCTTCAACCAGAGAGTTTGTAATTTTACATTCGTGCATCACTCACCGGCATTTGCTGTTTCTACGGTTCGTGTGCTGACGCGGTGTAGGAGTTTGGACCCAAAACTCTCCATGCCAGCACGATCTGGCACTAGAGAGATAAAGATCCCCCTTGTAGCTTTAACAGACAGCTCGGGCACATGCCGTTAGTGAGCAGCGCCTATGAAAGCTGGTACGGAGCACGAGGGAGTGTGTGCCGAGTGACGTGCCGGGCCACCTTCATCTCCCTATCGGCGATGCTTACCTTCGGCACCATGTACTCCGTTACAGCCGAGTCGACCGACGAGAGGTCCAGGACCGGTCCAGATAATCATCGCTGATGTTCGTGTCCACGAGCGGGAATCAAACACTCGGTCGTAGGGTTCATAGCGGTAGCACCCGCGAACCACGGCGGCAGCACCGCTCCAAATCGCGCTGACTGCAAGAGCACCGTGACCTTGCTCGCGGACAATGGCTGTCGTTAAGGTTATTGTTCACGAGCGGAGTACCTGCCCTGCGGGTGATGTTGTATTCAAACGTGTGACGCCTTTTTCTGAGGTCAGTATACATGCTGAAGAGTGCTTAAGAGTTTTGGTGGTAATAGCGCGAAAGTGGAAGATTAAAACTGAAATTAAAGTTAAAGAAGAGTAATCATCAATAAGTGGGGCGTAAAGCTGAAATAAGACGTAAAAAGCCTTGGTGTGGTGCCGATAAAATGTGCTCTTATAAACTATTTAAACCCTTTACTCTCACTCTGGACATACTTAAAAACATTTGCCCTATGATATGTTGATCAAATATAGATGAAACATTCTAACTGCTGTATAACGGGAAGTGGCTCGGAGCGCGGGTGCTGCTGCAGTGGGTTCGGCAAATGTAAACGGAACTCTGCCACCACAGCTCCGGTGGTGGTGGTGACGGTGGTGACGACGCGCTGCTAACGCGGCGACGCGGGTTTCCAGGCTTGGCGAATCCCCGCACACACATTGGGAAACCTGCTCCCCGCTGGTGAACGATGTCGCGGAGAAGCCGCGGCCACCGTCAAGACGAAGCCCTGGCGCTTGCAGAGGGCGGTACACCAAGTGTGGATTAATCTCCATTGGCTCCATCTCTCCGCGGGTGGGCATCAAGCACGAGCCGCAGCCTGGCGCTGTGAGGAGCAGGTGGTTACAGCGAGGTGCGGGCTGATCTCCAATCAGATGGAGTGTTGCCGTTCTCGCAAGCTTGGATACTCCGGTTTTCTTCCGCGTGTAGAATAAGGGCTCGGATAGTTACTGAAAACATCTTCGTATAAAACCGAGTGCAGGCAGCATCCTCCTGTGAGTTCTCAGGCCCTGCGTGGCTTGCTGGGTAAAAAAGTCATTAGTACGACGGCGACTGCTACGAAAGCGGGAGACGGAATCGCGTCACGGGGGCGGTCAGGGGAAAGATCTGCCTCGGCTTCTCTATTAAGGGTAACGAGGTAATTTATCCATGTAATCGAATGAGGGACGGGGAAGAGTCGCTAAGTCTCACAGCCATATGACCGAGCATGTGTGCGCTTGTGTGTCTATGGTCTCGCTCTGGATCAGTCGAGCAGCGTTATCCTACATCATTACGTTATCCCCCTTTCATCAGCTGTGTGAAGCCATGTGAAATCTGCCTTGTTTGTCACTCAAGGGGAAGCTCCGGGTTTTCTCGGCAACGGTGATGCCCTCTCTTGTACATGGCTTTGCAGTGTGACTAGGCGGCTAAAATTCGGTGAGTTTACAGAGTAGGCAGCACAGGTGGTGCCACTGCCAGTCATCTCTGCCAGTCAGCCCATGGCACCTGCATCTGTCCCGTGACCTCCTGTCAGCGAGCGTTCAACACGTCGCGTGATGGCCTCAAAGTGCACCTGGCCTGGCACAGACGCCATGGGGATGTCACCGTCACTTTGTGACGAGCGGCAGCTCTTGTGTGCACATCCGCGTGTTTGTATGGTAATTGTATCGCCGAAATGGAGAACGGCGGTGCAGCGGTTAACGTATGGAGCGGTTATCTTGCAGCACCATGAACCCGACAACCCGAGTTCGAGTCCTTCTCACGACTACCAATGCCAGTAACGATCATCTGTGCGAGTCCTGGCCTCCCCGATGCCGACTCGGTCTCAAATGAATACCGGATCCGGTACGTAAATGTTGCCGCTGGGACACATGCGACCAGGTGTGGTGCTGGCCGCCTCTCCCTCGTGTGCCGTTCCAGCCTTCATGAGCGCCTCTCGATAACAGCACTTTGTCCAATTGCCTGTCATGGTTGTCTGGAGGATTTTAATCTTTGACGTCAGTAAACAAACACTGGGCAAGGATTTTCTGCACCGGGCCAGGACCAATCCATTGCCTGGTGTTGGGCTCACAGCTCCCTTCCCACTTATAAAAAACAGGGCCTGATGATGCCTCCACGTGGGAGGCAAAACATTGCAATTGAGAGGAGATACGGTCAACACGGCTATCCCAGAAGAAGCTGTTTTCGCGCATTTCTCATCACACATCATGCTATGAAAACCTACATCAATATAAAAACCAACCCCTTTACGGATTTAGGTTTTTACTGCTCAATGTATGGGAATTCCTCTTCAGCGCCGCTCTTTTAGGATAGCCGTTTCGAACATTCTTCCATGACCAGATTTTTCCAAGAGCAGTTTTCACAACCACTCTAATGACGATATAATCAGGAATTGGTAAAATCTCATTATCATCAATATCAATATCCTGTACGTGGTCGCGGGGGAGGGGGGGGCGGAGCCTGTCCTGGCAGGCAGAGGGCGCAAGGTGGGGCTATACCCAAGATATGACGCCAGTACATCGCAGGGCACGCTGGAGGCAATATACTCAGCAGGCCAATTAACCTAGGCAGCCGCGTGTCTTTGGATGGTGGGAGGAATCTGGAGTACCCGGCACAAAACCACGCGAACAAGGGGAGAACACGCAAACTCCACACAGAAAGGCGCCAGTGTTGGGAATCGAACACGGGACTTTCTTGGTGTGAGTCAACAGCACTACTCACTACGGGAACACGTCACCCGAGTCAAATCTCTCAGCCGTAAAATATCCTGTAGAAGTGCCCCCCGAGATGCTTCCTCCTTGAGGTTTCCCTGGGATAAGCAGCGGCAGCGGCATGAATTATTAACGATCACCAGCAGCGTGCCACCCAGTAGAGCCCCCTGCTGGCTGCCCCACGTGGGGGTTCAGGCCCAGGTTACCGCTGTCGTCAGATCTGGATGTGGCGCCCGGTGAGCACGGCACGGCCGCACCACCGCATGGAGGCGGCGCGCGGGGCGTTGGGTGAGCTGGCCGAGTCACTTCGGCCCGCACATGCTCACCCACGGTAGAGAGTCCACTGAGAGTCCACTGGGCATTCACTGCCAATTCACCGCAAAGGAACCAACAATCCACAGCGAAATTATCAAATGAACCGCAAATCCAACCCACAGGTCCACTGGGTGTCCACTATGAATCCTCATCACAGCGAGGGAACTGAGGATCGACCGGACATCCATCATAAATCCACTGCACCCCTAGCACAAATACTGCTCACCACACTCGCCGTGAGTCCACCTCAGACGTCGACCGTGAACCCGTTGTTGCTCTCCCCCCTCGTGAGAGGTGCGATGCGCGCCGCGCACCGTCGCTCCGACGCCGCACGGATGGATTACGTGCAGGTGTTCTCAAGACGCGCGCTTTTGAAGGTCCGCAACTGTGTTGCCTCGGCTGTGGGCGCCGCTTTTTGTTGGCTGCTGTTTACTTTATTAATGTTGTGAACACTCGTTGTGAGGGCCGCTTTTGCACAGCGGGGAGCGGAGGGAATGCGTGAGTGAGGAATCGGGGCTAGTACCCGCGAACGCTGACCTGTGTGTGAACGCGAGCCCCGACACTAATTCCACTATCCCGAATGCTTCATAATTTCCCAAACACTCGCCCTCTCTCTTCTGCGGGTCTTACCACCACTCTCAAAGACCCCATCAATCTCTCTCATATTAGTCTGTAATTTGAATGTATGTGCATCATAAATTGTATTGAAGGGGATGTGGATCACGGGTTGTGTAAAGGGTTGTACATATTGTATATTGTATTCCTTGTATATTTTGTTTAGGAACACTTGCTTGGAAGAGCAATAACATCAGATGTAAAAGTCTATCACTACCTTTAATCGTAACACTCCCACGCACCCTGTCTCTTACACTACCGTTAACTGTAATACTTATCGTGGTGTCCAAATAACTTGCCTCAAACCCGAATGTTAACACCAGTCTCAACTGTATTCGGCACATAATCCTCAGCCTTTGCTGGTAATAATATTAATAGTTCTAACTACAACCTTGACGCAAACACGGTGCCCACTGACACCACGGCGCTGGGGAGGTGGCAGTGGCGGTGGTGGTGATCGTCGAGTTGGTAGCGGTGGCTCAGCAGTTAGCGCCCTGAACGACAAACCTGGTGACCCGAGTTCGAATCCTGCTCATGACCAGCACCAGTGAGCATTTTATGACTTGGACCTGGGTCTTCATTATATCGGCTCGGCCTCAAGTACATAGTGCAGTGTATAAACATTGCCACTTGGGAGACAAAGGTAGATGGGCATGGCGCTGGCCACCCACCACCTCATGTACCTTGTCAGCCTTCACAGGTTCTCACTAACATCACTTGACCTTGCAGTCCAGGGATCTTTATTTTTGGTAGTGGAGGGGATTTGTGGCATCAGCGATGGGGTGCGCGGCCTGACCATCGCGGTCTACCGTCCACACGCACCACTGCCTCGCAGGGCCCCCACCACTGCACTCATCCAGCCCCCCCCCCACGCTGGAACTCCCTTCCTGGGAGTCGGAGAACCCGAAGCAACCGTTTACTCACTCGGAGGGGGAGGAGGGGTGGGAGGGTGGAAGCCTTCCTGGCACAGAGCGCTGTGCGGTTTGCCAAAAACAACCGTGCAAAAATAACGACTCCAAATTGGATTAAGAGCGGCCCACGGCTGACTCGTTGAGCAACATTTCATGGTGCTCAGCGAATGCGTCGCCACTTCGTTTTCTCTTCCTCTCTCGCGCTCCCCACCTTGCTCACCACCTCTCTGTCGTCGCTGTAACTCCTCTCTCACCCCTCTCACAACCCCCCCCCCCTTATCTCTCCTCTCTGTGCTGCCGCCCTCGCCGCCGGCTTCGCGTTTCTCCGCTCGTGGTTCGGCGCTGCAGGGAGCGACACGCGTGCAGCTTCCTGCACGGTGAGCAGCGGGATCAGCGGAGGAACAGGAATGCCGTTTGGGCGCCGAGCTGGCTGGGATGTGTCGGAGCTGCGCCGCCCCGAGCGCCCGGTAATCCCTGGCCCCGTTCCACGCGGTGGTTGCGATTCCACCAGGGGGTGGGGGAGGGGGGTTGGATCCGTGTTTCCGTCAGCGAGGAACGACTCTGCGGTTTGCGAGCAGCGGCGCTGCCTGTGGATCGAGGGCAACACGGCCAGGTGCTGACTCCTCGTAGTTTGTACCGGAGACAGGCATGTGCGTGCACTGCGTGTTCTCCGCTGGTTGCGTTTGCCACGTTGAACCGGAACCACACGAGATACACGGGCCTCGCGGTGAGCTTTGGCTTGAGGTCCAGCTGGGCCGGGTGCGGGGCGAATGTGCAGCGGTCGTTGCGCGGAACGTCGGAGAGGATCGACGCCTCCATCGTCATCTTCGCGAGACTCCACGCCATGGTCGATTGTGACGACGGCCGGCTTGTCTCGGGTATTTGGGAGTGGTGGTGCAGTGATTAGCGCACTGCGTTATGAACCCAGTGACCCGAGTTTGATTCTCGTTCATGGCCAGTGACAATTTTCTAAACCGGTGCTGACCCTCTCCTATGTCGATTTAGCTTCAAATGAATACCCGGTAGGATGTCTAAACAGATGAGAGAGAGGCGCGGGCCACCCTTGTGTGCCGTCTCGTTACGTGCTAACAGTTGTTGACATGCCACTCTTTTGTTGACATGCCATTCTCTGCACAGCTCAGATTTGTAACAAAAAACGTTATCGTTGCTGATTTGTATTCTTTTATTTTTGCTGACATGCCGTTTGCTACACAGCTCTGTGCAGCACATTGTGATCCTCTGGTGAAAACGCTCTAGAAGCGCAATTATTATTAACAGCACTTCACTCTACAGTATGTGAGGCCTATATGGGCGATATTTGTCTGTCTTGGCTCTAATTCTGGAGTGGATGAACAAGGGCTTCTGCCATCCTGGGCAGACGTCAGATTTCCAGGGACAAAGTCTTAAAGTGATTTCCTGCTCAAAGATGTATTGAAGCAGCACAACTCTCCCGTTTAGAGCCCCGACTGAGCCAGTGGTGGAAATTTCACATTTGTATGGCAGCAACAAGTTTACCCATCGGACAGCTACGGTTGAATTTCCCACAAAAGCAGTTATTTGTTTTTTTTAACGCCAAAGGGATGATTGGCAGAGTCAACCATGAACCAGGAAATTCAACAGCACCTTTTACGGTTATAATAATAATTGCGCTGTTGGAGCGCTTTTCACCCGAAGGTCACAAAGTGCTGCACAGATGTAGGGAACTACATGTGCAGCAGCAGCAGCAACAACATAGGGGGGCACTATGGTGCAATGAGTAACCCTGCTACCTCACAGCAAGAAGTTCCTGGGTTCGATTCCTGGCTTGGGTGCCACCTTTCTGGATGGAGTTTACATGTCTTCCCCATGTCCTCGTGGGTTTTTGTCAGGTACTGTGGTTTTCTCCCACAGTCCAAAGACGCGCTGCTACCTAGGTTATATGGCTTAAATAAATTGCCCACAGTGTCCTGAGATGTAACTGGTTTATCCCCTACTCCCGCTGGACAGCTGTTAAAAAGAGCGCATTGCTCAACGTTCCAGCTTAAATGAAAACTTCCTGACCGCAATTCCGCTGTCTTCTGCGGAGTCACTCGGCATCCCGATTCAATGGCTAGATGGACAGTCCCGGGAAAACAGGACTGGTGGCAACCGTGACTGGTGTGAGTTTGCGGGGAGTAGGGGGAAGGGGGGTGAGGTCCCTCCCACTGCCCCCACCTTGGCCCACGCACGTTCTGACCTCCGCCGCCGAGCAATTGGAGGCTGTGTCGCAGGAATCTCGAGGCGCTGGCGCTGGTCGCGGCGCCGATAACGCAGGCACGCGGTGTGCGGGCAGCACCTTCACGGGCGCGCCGCTCGCGCACGCGTGAACGCGCGTGCACACGCGTGCACAAATGTATATGCACACGCGCTCACGTGTACGCGTGCGGACAGACATGCATACGCACTCACGTGGACATGCACAGACATGCATGCACACGCACTCGCGCGGACACGCGTGCGCAAACGTGCACGGACACACTCGCATACACACACGGATAAATATCCCCCGTACAGTCTTGACATACTGTAAGAGGATATGCTGTTAGCGAGCATTTATAAAAGCCAGTGGAGCACATGAGGGGGGTGGGTGTCCAGCACGATTCCTGGCCACCTTTGTCTCCCTAAGGTCGATGTTTACACACCACACCAGGTACTTATTTGATCCTGAATCGACATAGGGGAAGCACAGGACCAGTTAAGCAAATAGTCAGTGGTGTTGGCCATGAGCTGGAATAGGACTCGGATGGCCGGATTCATACCGCGACATTCTACCCGCTGCACTACCGCTCCTCATAGGCACACACTGGCACACGCATGCAAAGAAAATGACAGTTCTGCATACTTAATGTGAGCAGAACATCAGGGACCCCGAAAACATGAAGAACATCTCAAGGCCCTGCTGTCTATTGATGGCATCAGATGCCTTGACCGGATGTAGGTCCTGGAGCAGAGAATGGCATCCGTGTCAGGTCCCTCTGGCCTACAACTACACTGGGGCTCTGCAAGCCTCTCTTCAGCGTGCCTGGCAAGGTGATGCTGAATTGCCAAAACCATTCTGGGCCTCACACTGAGGAGCGAGGATTGGTTGTTATTACAAACAGTATGGTTCCTGTTCATAGCAATGGGGACCTCTTGGACATCCTATTAATCCCACAGAACGTGTCCTCTATAGACCAGGGATTTGTAATTGTCACCTAGGGTAAGCTGTACACAATGGCCATGCTGTCTCAGCAGTTGCCTTGATAGTTTATCTCTCCCTGGTGCTTACCTGTTCTCAAGCTTGGTATCGCTCTTCGCACTTTCTCATCAGTCGGCCGATCAGCAGCCAGCTACTCATGCGAGTACCTACTTCCTCCAGTGTTCGAGACAGCCCATGCAGGGTCAGCTCCATGTTTCTCAGTGGTGTTATCAGGGCTAAGGGGCTTTGTCTCGCCCAAAACCCTCCGAGTGTTACTCAGCAAACCTGTTCCTGTGTGTCGGAGATCTGTCCCTTTCACAATGGAAACCGCATGGTGCTGTAGTTTGCTGTTTTAATTAAAACAACGAGTTACTTGTGGTTGCGCGATACTAAGACATTTTCCATCTCCTTGGCAATGCCGTGACCACCGCTCATCCTGGGTATACGTCATCCTCTGCCGGGGGAAGTTGTCGACGGTGGCGGTAGCGTTCTCGCTGCTAGCTGGAGCAGCTCCTCCGTCAATCGAGGTCTTCACGTTTGATTGCTCACCAAAATTCAGCGACAGTGGTTGCATGGTCTACCACTCTGAATTTCAAAGACAAAGATCCCCCATACAGCCTTAACAGACTGTTGGGGTAAGTACCATTAGCAAGCATCTGTAAGGTCTAGTGCGGCACACAAGGTGGTGAGTTTCCAGCACCACACTTGACAACCTTTGTCTGCCCAGTATTTACGTATTTCAGCAGGTACGCATTTAAGACTGAGTCGACCCAAGGGAGGCCCAAAACCATGTTGGATAATTTTCACTGGTCTTGGCCATGAGCTGAAGTCGAACTCAGGTCACCAGGTTTGTAGCGCAGTGCGCTAACTATTACACCAAAACTTCCCACCCAGCCTCACCCACACGCACACACCTACACACGGCACATGACGCTCGCGTGCCGTGCGTGCTTTAGCCATACCGTGGCCAAATAACCAATAACGTGATTGGCCAAAGCCTTCCGGGCTGGCTCTGCGGTAGCGCGGATGGCCCGCAAGCGCAAATGAAAGTTTGCGAGATGATTACAGTAGTTTTGTTGTTTTGTTCCTCGTGCTGAGTGCCGATGATGAATGCGGATCGTGCATTGCGTACGGCTGCAATGCCCAGAGCCCAGTCAAATAAGGGAGCCTCAATATCACTCTGTTGGCTGCGCAAATAAACCGCACATGGAAACGAAACGCGCGGATGCGTGCACAATTGGCCGTGTGCGACGGCACCTGCGAGTGATCGCGGGGTCGCCACGCGAGTTAGCGAAGCGTCGTCTCAGTGATTCTGTCGCCAGTCTAGCCGCAAACACGGGTGGGCATCGGTTTCCATGGTGAGATAACTGAGTCGCCACGTGGCTGCTGCGCAAGTCGTACTGTAAGCCGTGCCGGCCATGGCGATTCGGCGCAGCATACACCGGGGCTCGTGTCACCGGGAATGATGGGCCTCGGGCCGCTATTCTCAAACTCAGTGGGCTGCGAGCACCACATAGTGGTCCGTGGAAACTATGGCTAAGTGGGTCTGAACCCCTTGTTCTTTGTTGGAGTTTGTGTTGAGGCTAGTACTAGTGTGAATGTTGGGGCTGGTGATAGTTTTGAGGGTACTGTGTGTGTTAGTGTTGGGCTTGGTGTTAGAACTGGGGCTATGTTGCCAGGCGCTCTTGTTGCTGCGGTGCCACCAGGCAGAACACGCCGCACCTCCTCGCATGACTTGCACCACGGGGCCACTCCACGTGGCTCGCTGTCTGTGCGGCGTGGGGCGACCCCCGTGGTGGGCAGCGTGGGGCCACCCCTCGTGGCCCTCAGGAGTGCAGCTTCTACTCTTAGGCTTGTGTGACATTTTCCCCCAGGTACCCCGGTTATTATGGTTGTGAAGTTTATTTGCCCTGGGGTGCCTCACCGGAGTCTCATAACTGTTGATCAGGAGGATGCTGCCAAGTTTTCTAAATTGGGGGTGGCAGGGGGTGATTGCTGTGTGTGTGATCCCAGTTCATTAACCTGCGATGTCACTGTTCAGATTGTTTCATTTGGACTGCGATTCCTAACACGATGACGCACTCTTGCAATTGATATCTCAAAGTCGGAGAATTGCTCTCAGGAGCTGTTTGTTCAGGATAGCTATGCCGAGCACTCCTCTCATCATCAGGCATCTGATGAAGCATCCAATGTGGGAGGCAAAACATTGCAAAGGAGAGGAGAAAAGGTATGTTCACTGTGACCATGCCAAAAAGCAGCAACAAATGCAGGCTTGCCTTGAAGTCTCCCCATTGGGCAGCCTGCACACAATTGCCCTGATGCACCTTAGCCTGTGCTTGTGCTAGCCTGGTGCCTAGTTTACCTCATGATACGCAGGCGCCGCGCGATCGTAGCTGGTTGGGGGGGACGGGGCAGGGAGCATGAGTCTTCTCACCAACACGTCTCTTCCCATTAATGCAAACGGCTTTGTTTTGATTGCGCTCCACTTCCCCATGCGCGCTCGCTGCGGCCTAGTGCGGCAGTGTCGCTAGCGGCGACGCGGTGGTGCGCGGCGACCTCATCACGCTCCGCATTATGGTGTTGCCTGTGCGCACGGTCCGTCGTGTGATCTCTCGTCTCCGCAGACCGAGCGGGACCCGCCGGGCCGTCCTGCGACGTGACTTGCGCTGTAGAGGCCTATGTATTGCAGCGCCTTGCTGATGAGCGTGCCTGTGCTATCATCGGCCAGCTCGGTCGGCCAACCTACAACACCTGGGTCTATCCCTTGACCTCCTGTTCGCGATCCTTTGACACTTCACATGGCCTTAAATTGCATCTGGCCTGGCAAAAGTTTCCTGATAACCTCACCGTCACTTAGTGGCAAATGGAGGCTGTTGTTGTTGTTATCAGAGCTAGTCCTGGGCCTCTCCTAGATAACCGAGTGTGCCATCGCAATGTTGCTCACCTACATCTTAATCCCCTACTCGGCCACCTTGGGGCCAAGTGCCTCCATCTTCGATGGGTGACAGAGCCTTCTCACGCACTGCTCCCAGACTCTGGAATGCCCCCTTCCATTGGAGATTCGATCAACTGAGTTCCTGGGCATTTCCAAATCTCGTCTCAAGACTCGCTTGTTCCGTAAGGCTTTCAGGCCCTCTGTCTAGGACTGTTGATGCGGCTCAGTGTTGTCGTGCCAGGACAATGGTTTTCTACTGACCTGCTGCGCCTGTTGGGGAACATTTATTCCTTCCTTGTTTGTTGAAGAATTATAATTTTTTCCGCTTGCTTTATGTCCGACAAATTTAATGCTACTATTTTACTTTCAGTTGAATTGTCCTGATGTTGTTGACATGCCGTTTTCTTCACGACTCGGATTTATTTTTTAAAAAATCCAAAAAACGTTACTGTTGCTGATTATGCATTCTCGTGTCATTGTTGTTGACATGCCGTTCTCTCCGCAGCTCTGTACAGCGCTTTGTGAACCTCGGGTGAAAAACGCTCTATTAATGCAATTATTATTATCTAGACACCCGGTGTCACCACCTCGCTTTCGCTCGCCACCATCTTGGTGCCCACACTCGCCAGCCTGGCGCCCACGCTTGGTTCTTGCCATCGTCTTCACGAACGTCGCTACCCATCCCGCCGGCGTGCATATGCGCGGCGGCGACAGTGGCGGCGTGATTAATCCCGAGCGCGTGCACCGCTCGACGGAGGACAAGAACAATCCCGTTGTTTGCGTGCGCGGCGCTTGCCGGAGATTAATGGAGCGATGCCGATCATAGTGCGGGGCGCCGCGATGTCGCACGCACAAAGAACGAGCGCCAATGTTTACTAAAACAAACATTAACGCGTAATGAGGTTGTTCCCCAGCTCGTGTCCCCATCAATTATCGCTAAATGCCTAAATGATGTACAGTGCGTTTGACGGAGTTGCTTTAATTAACGGATTACCATAAAACTCGGTCGCGATAATGCTCCCACCCTCCTCCATGTCACTCTTGCAGGGAGACACTGCTCACGGATGCGAGAATGTGGAATTTCCATCGCCGCTTTACGGTCGCTGAAAATGCGCCCACGGTCGCACAAACTTGGGCGACCGTGGGCGCATTTTCGCAAAATTATGATGAACTTGACGTTCATCATACTTTTTTTGCCGGTTTCAATGGCCGGGGAATGGCCGTGGAATGGCCGGCTGTCCCCTCAGTTTAGGTATATTGGCTTTACTGCAGGATGCCTTTGCTAATGCCAGGCCCCTTTAGTCAGAGAGTCTTCGGATCGCTGTGTTTTTAGAAACTCCCCCCAGACCTGTTCACCAAGAGACCTTAGCAGGAGCGCTAGACTCCACGCGGCATAGCGCTTGGGTTCATTGGAACACACACACACAAACTCCTCCAGCACGATAAGATGACGATCTGAGGGGTTGAATAATAATAATGGTAACACTATAAAATAGAATTAAATCTCTTGCCAGAAAATGGGGTATTGGCTAAAAAGTACCCATAGATTCAACCCCTTGGTTAATCCCATGCTGGATAATGTCCTCTCTTCATCTGTTGCTTTGCCGCACTGCACGCTAGTCGGTGCGAGTTTTCGTGACTGCTTAGCGGTGGGTCGCACACTTTGGGGTGTCACTCACAACCGGCGTTAGCTCTCGCCGGGAATTAAACTCAGGACGGCAGGTACTTGGCGTAGTCGACCAACCAACTCTTTCCCATGAGCGTTGTGTGATGACAACCGGTATTTACCCAGCAAGGCCTCAGCAAGTCCCACAACTCGTGAGGGCACCTGCATTTACCCAGAAAGGCCTCAGTGATTCCCAAACTTGTGTTTGCGTTGGCCCTGCGCTCCAGTTTATTTGGCCAAGTGCTTTTTAAAGAAGCATAAGTTTGCGTGTTGGAGAACTAAAGTGGCGTAGGAAAAAAAACCCGCACATGTAGGAACAGCTCTCTTAATGGTAACGTTGAGTTTTGTACAGTATATCACGTCATCGTGAGCATGGCTCACAATCGCCAAGGCGCCACAGACGAGCAGGGGGCAGCCGGGCCGTGATGAACAGGCGCTACCGGCAATTGCCCAAGCTCTGCAGTCCTCTAAAATGTCGTTCAGCTATTAATATATGTTTAAACAAGCGGGTGGAGACTGGAGTGCTCGCAGAAAATCCAGTTTCTCGGCTGTGAGCTCACCAGTCCCACTTGCTGAACCACCACGTGACCGATTACTAATCGGCAATGCAGGAGCAACGGGCACGTGACGGGACGTCTCGCTAAACTTACAAATTGTCGGGCATGTGGCAGCCTCGCCCGCTCCCCCCGATCCACCCTCCGCTCCTTCCACTCCCCCTCCTCTTTGCTCCCCCCTCCTAATCGCTCCTCTACTCCCTCCTCCTCCCCACTCCCTCTCCTCCCCGCT
>JAZEWT010000008.1:13234249-13255119 GCA_036362905.1 Mordacia mordax | reverse complement strand
GGGGGGGGGGGGGGGGGGGGGGGGGAAGCTCTGTGCAGAAAAGCTCCCCTGCCTCGGCTCCTGACTTCCCATGGCCGCTAGAGAGCAAGTGGGAGTCGCCCCCTCCAGCCCCCCCAGCCCCCCTTATCTCTCATCCTCCGACGAACTGCCAGACAGAGACTGAGCGGGGAGATGACGGTGTTCCAGAGTGTTACACTTGACCGTCGCAGACGCTAGCAGATGATCTCTCAGACTTGGGAGCCACTTCAGGAGGTCTCTATGAACGTCAATTGAAGTCACAAATGGATGGATTTTTCTGAACGTTAATGGAAGTCAGTTAATTTTAAGACCTCTCTGGCAGTGAATGGATGTCGTTGTAATAAACCGGGTCTGTCTGCACATGAGTGAAAGTCACAACTTATGGATCGCTACGAAAGTGATTCTGTGGTCACAGTAACAATGAACGCATCTCTAGGAACGACGCGAACGGACGTCACCAATGAACCGATCTCAGTCAGCGTGCACCGCGGTGTCTGCTGTCAATCTTCCGTCGCCGTCGGCCCCTCACCGCCGCGCATCGCGATGATGTTAACGCACCGACCCAACGTCATTAAAGAGTCATCGGCGCCGTCAGCGGACACCTCCACCATTCCGAGCCCATCAGGGCGAGGGATTCCTAATCGTGTGACTTGAGTTTCATTGCTGCCCACAGCTCACATCCCTTGCGAGTGATAATAATGATAATACAACTAATAATGCGCAGCAAAAATTCCACACTTGGTCGTGGACGAGACGTGGATACGGAGGCGCGAGTAAACCCCGCAGGGGGGAAAGTTAGCCATCACCAACTCGCCAGACACTGCTTCTTTTGTATTATGATGTTATCGGCTAATTAATTTAATGAGCTTTTTTTTTGTGGGAGGAAAGTGGAGAATTTGGAGTAACCCCACGTGAAACGTGAGCACAAACAAATGCCACACGGAATGGTGCATGAGGCAGCAATCGTACCAACTCGGCGCAGGATATTCTTACTGTGAGGCACGGACATTACAGATGTATAGCCACCGTGCCACCCAGTACAGTGGATAAACATCACTGCTGGGGGTACTAAGTCAGCTGGGTGCAGTGTGGACACTTGACCTGACAGTGTCTGAGGTTACACGGTGGCACAGTGCGTCTTCACTGTGATCCCGGAAAACCTGGTTTCGGGTCCTGCCCGGTGACAGCGTCAGGATTGGATCATCCTTGGCAAGCGGTTGGCACCGTGGTTCGAATCCTGGCCATGAAGAATGACACTGGTGCGTGGACCTACGTGCGCCCTGTGATTTCTACCACCGGCTCTCATATGCTTACCCGAATGAAGGAGAATAAATGCTCCATTTGTCTCCTAATGTCATCGCAATGCGCATTAGCTTCCACGAATTGCAATCACTCCGTCTATATCTCTATCTATATCTCCGTTCATCTCCCTGTCTCCCGGCTGCCGCTCATAGAGCCTCGCGGGTATAAGATCCATGGTCAGGTTGATGGCTGCCTCCCACCCCCCGCCCATCCACAAGGAGGCCAAGAGCCGGCAGTGGTCGGCGCAGTGCGACCAAATTAGATCTGCGGCGAAGTGGGTTAGCATCGTCACATCCCCCACATCCTCTATGCTGCCACCGCCCCTATGAAATGACAATAAGATGAGGGTGTGGGTTGGTTGTGTGGTTCGGGGTGAACAGCTGTGTCCGGTGGCTATCATGGTATCTGAGCGTGATAGTGGAGGTCGCGACCCCATTATGATCCGCGCTGATCCACACGCTGATCCACGCGCGGCCGCCAGCGGAGCAGGGATCCGACACCGGGGAGAGTGAGGGCTCCGTTAACCCCATTGGCACCGTCGGCCCCAGTGGCCCTGTCAGGTTTTTCGGTTATTTTTCGGTTCTTTTTGGCCGATGGGAGCATAGGTTGCAGTGCGGATCAGTGGACGGGCACTGGCAGACGCAGTGATGGTGGCAGAGGCTGATCTGACAGTTGTGGCTGCCTCCCACTGTTTATTTAGAGTCTCTCGGCACTGGGCCTCGCCCCCCCCCCCCTTTTAGTGCCCACTGGCTTCCCGAGGCTGCCAGCTGCGGGGATGGGCAGTGCTGACGAGTGACGCTTCTTGGGCTGTACGCAACCCCGCGCATCTTCCCACATCCCTCGGCGCTCGCAGCGCACGCCCTCTCCCCATCTCCGGCAGGTTTCCCTGCTCTGCACGGCTCGTCCAATGTGTCTCCCGTGCTCTCTCGTGCTGTCGCTCACCCCGCCGCCCTCGCTTAGACCATCGCCGCGACAAGACCCTTCAACGCTCACTTTGACAACAAATCATACGATTTATAATACGCCGCATAAATTCCATGCCTGGTCATGGACGATGCACGGATGCCATGGTGCGAGGAAACCCCTGGGGGGGGGGGGTGGGGGGGCAAGTCAGCTAGCGTCAGCTAGCGTCAGCCTCCCAGACATTCCTTCCTATATATTCTGTTATTGCCCAATTAATTAGTTTTATTTTTAACAAACATAAATCCTCCTTGTAGCCTTACCAGACTGTAGGGTCAAGTGCTGTTAGCGAGCACCCATGAGGACCAGTACCACACACGAGTGTGGTTGACCAACACCAGGCTCGGCTGCCTTTATCTCCCTAGTGATAATGTTTACACAGCACAAGCTACTAATTTGAGGCTGAGTCAACCAAGGGGAGGGTTCAGGACTGGTTCATAAAATCGTCAACTGCTGTTGCAGGTGAGCGAGAATCAAGTTTGGGTCACCCATATTGTGAGACTTGGACTGTGGCGGATGGGCATCTTTTCAAACATCATCATGCAACCGTGCCGTGTTCTTTTTGGTTATGTTGCCCCGTTGTGCGCGGCGTCGCAGCATCCTCATCGCAAACAATCACGGGCCGACTTGCGATGATTTCTAAGCTGCGAGGATCCCGCCGATCACTCCCGGCCGCGGCAGCTTGTGGTGCGGTGGGAGCTACCGCGTCGCTCGCCCCACGCTGCCACGTCCTTCCCGGCCCCATTAACGTCTCGCTCGCTGCCGCATCGCTCGGCCTGTCGGTCCGCTGCCACCGCTTATCGATTGCCTTAACGAGCGACGCTCCCCAGTGCCAGAATAATGACTTTGGCTGTGATCGGTATTTTTCATAAATAGTAAATGGCTTTTTAAATCAATTAAGCATCAAGGCCATCGAATGTCAGTATGCCACGCCGCTTCCCTGAAACGGTCTTGATCTGGAGCGGTGATCCAGCGAAGAGGAGCAGCGGCCGCCCGTGGTGTTCAGGGACTGAAATTTTAGCTTTAAAAATATATTTTGTTACGACTGTGGCACCTGCGTTGGATGGCCCTCTTGCGACGGCAGCACAATGATAAAAGCGCCCGGCCTTGTTGTCGCACGCGGATCGTCGGCGTGAATCATGGAGCCCGTGCACCAATGCGGGTTTTCGCGGCTTGGCGTACGTTCGCGAGAATGGCATTCACTAGCCTGACGATGCCCGGCGGTCCCAGGGGGCCGCTCTTGAAAGCGATTCTCACGGAAGCATTTCGAGCATCTCGCAAGGCGTCTCGTCGTGCTACGATCCGTCCTGAGCTCAGCTCCACTCCTCCCTCCCCAAGTTCGTGGAATACTCAGGCTTGACCATGAAATTTACATGTGCAGGAAACAGCATTTATTATAAATACTCTTGTGGCGACGCCCAGGTAAAGTGAGTTAACATTCATACCGGCCTAGTTGTCTTGCAACCCCCTTCCCACCTGCACTGTACTGTGTGCGTGAGCCACTTTCTTCTCCGTACGCCACACTGGACCGTACTGGCTTTCATCTCTGGGCAAACACCATCTCGGGGAAGAGGTCTTGAGACTCGGTGAACTTCGTCAACATTGACGATTGCTGCACAGAGCTGGCACAGGCCGCGGGGGTTTGACTACGGTGGCCGTGGGGGCTCGACCCGCCCGGGTGGCCGCTTGCCGACCAAACGCGGCTCCTCCCCGTGAGACAGTGTCCTGGCGCGTGGAGACGCGGTGACATAGCACAGTGCTACAGTACGGCGTGCCTGCGTGGTACAGTGGAGGCAGTGTTCTTAGAGGTTCAGCAATGCGTATCCCACACCCCCTGCTTGTCATCGTGGTTTGGGGAGTGCGGCGACAGTGGTGATGGGAAGCGATTAGCGTGCCGCACTGAGAACTTGGCGACCGGAGTTTGATTCCTGTTCATGGCCAACACCGGTCGGCCATGAGTACCTGGCTACCGGGCATGGTGCTGCCATGCTTGCTAACAGTACTTTAACCTACAGTATGTGAAAGCTGTCTTTGTCTTCCTTGTCTCAATCAGGCAACCCATAACACCTGGATCTGTGCCTATACTTCTTGTCGGCGAGCCTTTGACACTTCACGTGGCCTCAAGGTACATATGGTCTGGCACAGACACCATGGTGACGTCACCGCCACTTCGTGGTGGATGGCGGTTGTTGTTGTCTTCCGTGGTGGCGGCGGCATCCTGGTACATTCACAGAAGTGAGACCCGGTAGCACGTCCTCTTCCCTTCCCCACCTCCGCCAGGTGCGCGTAGGCGTACCTCGCGCGCGTACCTCGCGCGCGTACCTCGCGCGCGTACCTCGCGCGCGTACCTCGCGCGCGTACCTCGCGCGCGTACCTCGCGCGCCCCTCCCACTGCCGGCAGTGCTGAGCCCACCGGTCCGGAACCGGTCCGACTCGGTGCTCCACGCTACTGCCCGCAGAGAAAAATCCAAAATCCTGGTCTGACCAGTTTCTGTGGTCCGCGCGTGCGTGACGTCTCTTGGGAGAACGCGCCAGACTTCGCCCCGCATCATCTCCCCTGTCACTGCTGTGTCGCGAGAAAGATGCAGCCTCAATTCTAGTTATATCCACTAGCAGACTCACCTGCCCTGCGGATGATTTTTTCCTTTTGTGAAGGTTGCTGGAGGATCATTGACATTTCATTAGCGTTATTAGCACATGGACGTAAAGTTGATATAAGACTGAAGAGTCTTAGTTTTTGCGTTAATAAAATTTGTGGTTATGAAGTATTCGAATTTGGTTCCCCCAGTGCTCAATACGCACGTTAAAGCGGTATTACAATTATCGTAGTGCTGCCAGTTGCTGGCCGCCTGGCATTTGGGGCCATCGAGCCTTTACTCGGCAATCGTGATTAAATACCCACGTTGCTGTCATTGCGTAGACGCATGCGGACACGTGTCCCCATGGAACGGCACCCGTCCGATCCCCACCCACAATCAATGAACCGTACCCCTCCACCCACATTGACAATCGTAGTGAAGTATGGTCAAAAACCTGTGCACGGCACATGGGAGGATCATTGAGAAGCAGGGTGGGACAGTGGTAACATTTGTGTCTCGCGGTCCTGTCCAAGGCAGTTCGATCTCCTCGAGTGCATTCCTATGCGGAGTTTGTGTTGTCCCCCTGTTCTGCGTGGGTTTTCTTTGGGTTCTCTGGTTTCCTTCCACAACTAAGAAACACTCATTCACTCATTGACCGATCACATTATAATATATAGGAAACAGTGTCTGGAAAATAATTATGCTGGCTAACCACTTGGCTTCCTTTTCTTTCTCCTCCTGCTTGTGGTTTCCTCACACCCGAGTCATTCTCTATTTCAATGAATACTTTGAAATGGAATCGAATTATGTACGTGTTATAAATTGTCTTTATTACTGTTATCATCATCTCAAACGGCATATTGACAAGCGAGCTCTAACAGTTGTATATCCACTTGTCTCGGTTGCCAGTCACTTAACCGCACCGTAAGCAAGCCAGACCGGCGAAGGCCGCTCCGCCGACCGCCACCATTACCACATCCCTGCGTGGCCGGGCGCTTCTGGGAAGCTGTCAGAAATGCCTGGGCTGCTCTTGGAAAAGCAGCGCGCAAACGTCACTGCAATTTGCCGGTCGAGCGCAGAAACAAGCGAGCCGGCGTGGTGGAGTGAGATGATCGGGTGAGCGGTGCGGCTGGCACGGAGGCGTGGTACGCGTGCCCGTGGGCGTCGATGGGAGGCCCGCACACCCGCCTGCCGTGCCGCGTTCCGCTGATGCGTTCTGGCAGTCGTTGCCCATAACCCGAAAACGAGCATCTGTCTCGCGGCGCTCGCGTTTCGACTGACCGACCGGTGGCGACGCAGGGGGCGAGCACGGCGGGCACGGCAGGCATTGGAGGACACAGTGGAATGGCGCAAGTGGCAGGAAATTGATCCTGTTGACGTGTGGTGCCACGCTATCAGGAACACAGTGCATATCGGGGAGTTGGTGAAGCAGTGAAAACGGAGTGGTTATGGGTATGGGTGCAGTTATGGGTATGGGTGCGGTTATGGGTGTGATTGTGGTTATGGATGCGGTTACTCGATTGGCTGGTATCCAGCACTGCTGCTATTGGTCAGTACTTGTAGATGGTCCTCATTACCGGTGCCAAGGACCTGCTCACTTGTCCAGTTGGTTAGCGTGAGAGGTAGAGTGGGTATGGGTGCCCTTGTTGGCAGGTTTGTGGGGTTGGCTTCTGGACGCGATTGGCATTCGGTGGGTTTTATTTTCTCCGTGGGGAAGCTGACTTCCGGCCTTTCCCTGACAACACGCCTCATCACCCATTCCCCCCCCCTTCCTCGACCGCCCCCCTCCGTCCTCCCCTCGTACCCCACCTCGCCCCGTGGTCCCCTTTTTATTATGTCGTGTACAATTGAATCGGTGTCCAGTCTCCCGTGGTTCCATCCAACCTTCAATGAGTACTCTGTGCGATGTGTATCCATCGTCAGTAGAAAAACGACGGCGACCGTGCGTGATGCTAGCTACCCACCCCCTCGTGTGCCGTGCCGGTTTTTATATGCGCCAATCGTCAATGTGCGTGAGACTGTGCTGCTCTGTGTTTGTGTGCGCGCTCAGTATGGAGCGACGAAATAAGTTCGCAGCATTCGCTAGCGATCCCCGCAGGACTTCCATCGGGAAACGATTTGGTCCTCGTGTCGCCGAGAGATAGGTCACGGCGGGCTAGCAGTGCTCACCGCGGTTTGTGTGGGGGGAGCGTGCGGGTGAGTGAGCGTGTAGAGGGAGCGGTGATCACCGCGGTTTGTGTGGGGTGAGCGTGCAGGTGAGTGGGCGTGTAGGGGGAGCGGTGCTCACCGCGGTTTGTGTGGGGTGAGCGTGCAGGTGAGTGAGCGTGTGGGGGGAGCAGTGCTCACCGTGGTTTGTGTGGGGTAAGCGTGGGGGATCTATGTCTGTTTTGTGGATGTATGAGCATGTGTGGGTGTGTGACAGTGTGTGTACGTGTGTGCAAGCGGGTGTGTGAAAATGTGAATGAGTGTGTGTGCATGCGAGTGTGAGGGCTAGTGTGTGCGTGTGTGTGCGTACGTGTGAGAGCGAGTGAGAGCAAGTATGTCCATGTGCGTGTGAGAATGGGTGTGTGCATGTGCGTGTGAGAACGAGTGTGTGCGCGCCTGTGAGAGCGAGTGTATGCGTGTGCCTGTGAGAGCGAGTGTATGCGTGTGCCTGTGAGAGCGAGTGTATGCGTGTGCCTGTGAGAGCGAGTGTAAGCGCGCGCCTGTGAGAGCGAGTGTGTGCACGTGCGCGCGAGAGAGCAGGTGCACGAGAGCGGGCGCGCGCGCGCGCGAGAGGGGGCGCGAGAGAGGGCGGGCACGCGCGAGAGGGCGGGCGCGCGCGCGAGAGAGGGCGCGAGAGCGCGGGCGGGCGCGGGCGCGAGAGAGCGGGCGGGCGCGGGCGCGAGAGAGCGGGCGGGCGCGGGCGCGAGAGCGGGCGGGCGCGAGAGCGGGCGGGCGCGGGCGCGAGAGCGGGCGCGCGCGAGAGGGCGGGCGCGAGAGTGGGCGGGCGCGAGAGAGGGCGAGGGCGCGGGCGCGAGAGAGAGAGAGAGCGCGGGCGCGCGCGAGTGTGCGTGCGTGAGTACTTACGCACTCGTGCGGGGATGTGCATGGCTGCTTGTACACTGGGTTGCGGGCCCCGCCGGCGCGACCTGCACTGCCATGATCGTGCGGATTGGCAGCCGCGACCGACCTCTGCGACGGCGTCGATGCTGCTCGCGCTCGGCTACCGAATTGTCTTCCGCCGACGCTACTTCCGTCTGTTACTTTGTCGATGCCATCCCGGGGGTTAACGTCTGCCAGCACTTGCTTGGCGCCGACCGGCGCCCACGCCGCGTGTGGCCGTTGTCGCTAATTAAGTGGCGACGATTAATTATTCGCTGTTAATTAAGCGGCGATTGCGTCACTGGCGGCCCCGATCAGCGAATCCCACGCCGCTCACCGACAGCGTGACGAGGTTCGTGCGCGAATTTTAATTAAGCCTAAATCTATGTATGTAATGGAGCAAGTGCATGTGTCTCCACACCAAGGGTTCCAATTCCTCGTAAGTGTAAATTTTATCAGCTCCAGACTTTTGTGTCTTGTTTCAGCTTGGCTTCCATCTCATTGTTTACGCTGTTCAAACTTCAACGACAAGCAGCAATGTTCCCAAGTGGACATCAGGATGAGATCCAGGTCAAAGTAGTCAAGTCAGCGGAAAATATCATCAGCAAGAGATGGAAGAACGTGTCGCAAGCTTAGTATCAAGATCGTCCGTAGGACGGGCACGCTGCTAGCACTAGTTCAACAAGGACGATCGCTCGTCCCCCTGCACGACTTCGTGCAGTGGACGCACACCATGCAGTAGCAGGGCCCTCGCTCCCCCATTGGTCGATGCAGCCGGTGGGCGGCGCCGCGTTGCCACGGCACCGAGAAGAATACAGGGGAGAGGCCATCGTGCCACTTACCGAATGATGGACAAATCGGACTTTGTCGTCATCATTGGTGTTGCAACCACCCGATCTGGCCGCTCGCATTCGATAAGTCAGAGAGAAGTTTCTGCTCGAGACGGAAATTGAAGCGACTCGGACGCCTATCTGTTTGTTCTCCCCCAGTTATGCGTGTGTTTCCTCAAGGTTCCTCCTACAACTAAAACACATTCATTAAATAAGTGGCCGATAACATCGTCACAATATTTAGGACCCAGTATTTGGTGGAGAGAGCGCAGGCTGACCGCGTGGTTAACTCCCCCACTGTTTGCAGTTTCGTTGCAAATATTTCCCTTTGACAAATCATGTGTGGGGTGTAAATAGTTCCGTGATAATTATTAATAATTCTGCAGTTTCAGTTATCATCTCATGTGGGATGGTGTGTGGAGTTAAATTCTTCTCCCTAAGCTCAGACCGTGACGGTCACTTGTACCTTGATGACTCCACTCACTTCAAATGGTTCTTATGTAATTCACTCTTATTAGGCTGAGTAAATAAATCATTGCCGCTCATGTTTTGCTCCCTCGGGGTTGTTCCAATTGATGCTTCAGCCCAATAGTTCACCCTGGGTCTGGTTATGAATTGTGAGGCTCGATGAGTGCAGATGGAGGCACAAGTGGCGCGGCGGGTGCCTGCTGCCCCCGCTCCTCCACGGAGCCTCAACGCGCCTGCACTCGCGCGGCACCGAGTATCGCGGCCGCAGATCGCAGCGGTTTACGACTCGCTGGAGACGTGGGAATGCCCACGCGTGGTGGCTGCGCCGTTAACGTGCGTTGCCGTGTGTGGTTCAGGGCTTCTTTAGTGAAAAACTAAATCCTTTTAAAGTTGCCCCACCCTCAAGTGATGTCAATACAGCATCACTCCGCCACACTCGAGTGCAGCGTCATCATAGTGAAATCACTGGTAACTCTTAAATCCTTACTTAAGATGTAGTTTTTTATGGCTCGATGTATGAGGATTACTCTCCATAGCTGCACTTTCGCGATACCTGTGTGGACTGTTCCTACTCTCTCTTCCGTGATGTTTCACCTTCACGGTTGGCAGCATCGCCTGGCTTCTGATGAATCAAAGCTAATCTTTTAGTAAAGTTACCAACGAACATTCAAGCTCGTGCCGAGCGGGCGAGCCAGCCGCTGTAGTGAGCTGCCTGCGGCGGCGCGGAAGATGCGCTGTTTGTGGCCGTGTCATCCAGTGACCCTTGACCTGCGGCAAATCTCGATTTTTTTTATATCGCTCTCATTGTTGATGTATGGGAAGTCTTAGTCTAACAACTATGTCTCCACCCTAACGCGAGAACGGTCTGCTGTCCACTTCACAGGCCGGCAGGGATGCGATCGCCCCAGTTCCCGCTGGCGCCGCCCCGGCCACCGCTGTCAGCAGTGCTGGTGTTGGCACTGTGCTGCTACTGTGTCTCCGTCTGCCGGGGCGCTGCCGCCACCGTGACCACCGTGGTCACCGTGGCCACCGCCACTGCCCTTAACCACCTGCTGGTGGACAACGTAACGGGGCACGTGTATGTGGGCGCCGTCAACTTCGTGTACCATTTTGACGCATTGCTGGTGCAGCAGAGCGAGCTGCGCACAGGCCCCGTCAACGACAGCAAGGAGTGCCTCCCACCCGTCGACACCTGCTTGGACGTGCAGCTTGCCAACAACTCCAACATGCTGCTGGCGCTCGACCGCTCGGGCAACGGCTCGCTGGTGGTGTGCGGCAGCGTCCACCACGGCACGTGCGCCAAGCTGGCGCTGGACGACGTGTCGCGCCGGACCTTCTGGGTGGAGTCGCCCACCTACAGCCAGACTGTGGTGTCGAGCAACGCGAGCGTGCGGGCCGTGGGCTTCGTGGCGCCGGCCTTTGCCAGCAAGAACATGCTCTTCATTGGCACAGGGATGGCGCCGTACAAGCTGTGGCCGATGTGCACACGCCACCTGCGGGAGGTGCCGCCGGGCGAGGCATTCACGGTGGCAGAGCGGGCGCACATCGTGGGGGAGCACGCCGCGTTCCGCTTCGCGTTTGTGTCGGCGTTCGAGCAGGGCGGGCACGCCTTCTTCGTGTTCACGCGCCGCGAGACAACCGCCACCACCAGCCCCTTCGCCACCTATGTGGCGCGCGTCTGCCTCGGCGACGAGTCCTACCAGTCGTACGTGGAGGCGCCGCTCGTGTGCCGCGACCCCGGCGGCATCGCCTACACGCTGGCGCAGGACACGTACCTGGCAGAAGACGTCGGCACAGAACTGGCGCAGAGCCTGGCTGGAGTCGCCGGAGATGGCGCAGGCCCCGTGTTGTTCGCGGCGTTTGCGGCGGCACAGGGCGGCAGCGGCCTGCCGCTCAACGAGTCGGCACTCTGCCTGTTCCCGCTGAGACGCATCGCCGCCGTCATGATGCAGGCGCGCAACAGCTGCTACCAGGGCAAGGTCCAAGACTCTAACGTGCAGTACATCCGACTGGAATGCCACAAGGCGGCCGACAACGTGAGAGATGCGCCCGCACGCGCCCACCCGTGCGTGCGTTCGTCTGCTCACTCCGGCCCTTCGTGTGCGCGCGCGTGTAGCCATGGACAGTGGTGGCTCAGCGGTTAGCACGCAGGGCTACAAGCCCAGCGAGCTGAGTTCGATTCCCGCTCATGGCCAACATCATTGAACCGCTCCTGAACCTGTTCTAGGTCGACTCATTCTAAAATTACCTTGCACTCTCCTGAGGTTCTATGGGGAATCTTTGTCTTTGCAGTAACGATTTTCTGAACTGGTCCTGAGCCTCCCCTCAAATGGGAACCTCGTGTAGTGTATAAACATTGGGCACTGGGGAGACAAAGGCAGCCGGGCGTGCTGTTGGACACCCACCCCCTCATGTGCCATGTCGACCTTCATAGATGCTCGCTAATGGCATGGTTGAGATGACGTGGACATCCCGGTTAAACTGGGTTTGGCTTCTGAGTGATCGTGGCACTGTGCTTGATGCCAACCTGCCGGAGCACAGCTCCCTTAGCCGCTAACTTTATTTACTCATTGCCCACGGGGCTCTGTCGTCATCTGGCTCTCCTATTGGCTCAGCGACCCGGATGATGATGGCTCAGCCCAGTACACCGCATCCAGTATAGCTCTCACCGCGGGCCACGGCTGCCAGGATCACATCACCACAACGGGGCCCAGAAATGTAACGATACCGCTAGCAACTCCCGATTTGCGATTCTCCGGAACGGACGCAAGGTTCTGGGAAGCAACGTTAATTACTGTGTTTATGAGCCAAGCCGCTGGCCCCGAGAGGCCGCGTGGCCTAGCGCAGTGGCCCCTTGGCGGGGGGGGGCTCCGTGAATAGGGGGGGCGCTATGAATGGACACAATCTCACGGCTCATCGCCGTGAGTCCACGCGGGCAGGGGACTCTGTGGGGGGGCAGCTGTTTGTACGGTGACGTGCCCTCTCTTGTTGACCCTCGGACGGGCACTAGGACGGGCACCATGCGTGCGTACGCACGCACGCGCACTTACAAAAAGCCCCATTTAGCCTCAACAGACTGTGGGGGCAGGCGCGCTTAGCGAGCGCTCGTTAAGGCCGGCATGGCACCCTCGGCGGTGAGTGGCCGGCACGATGCCCCACTGTCCATACGTCTCCAGTGATGATGTTCACACCACACCCCGGGTACGCATTCGAAATGAATGTCCATGCTGCCATGCCCTGAGTGGGATTTAAACTCTGGTCACCGGCGGGGGACGAGGGGGGGGGGCTCCTTGCACGAGGGGGCCTTTGACAAACGAACGACGTTCGGCAGGGGGGCAGCGGGGGTGCGGATGGGAAGCGTGGTCGCCACGCATGGCACCAAAGGCCTGGAACATCGAGTGTCCTCCGGCAACAAACAGCACCGTTATCAGAGATGTAGGAGATAAAGAGTACATGACACATGTCCTGGATTGAGTGAGGTCCTTATTATGAGAGCTCAGGGACAGAGATAATTGGAGGGGATTCTACAGTGAAGCAGTGTTGTGACCTGAGTGGGTGGATGTGATCGTGGGTGACTGGGTGGGTAGATCAGTGTGTGGATGGATCATTGTGTAGTGGGTGGGTGGATCAGTGTGTAAGTCAGTGGGTGGACCAGTGTGTGTGTGAGTGGGTGAGTGGGTGGGTGCGTCCGTGGGTGGGTGAGTGGGTGGGTGGGTGGATTAGGGCATGAGTGGGTGGGTGGATAAGTGTGCAGTGGATGGGTGGGTCCGTGGGTGAGTGGGTGGGTACGTGGGTGAGTGAGCAAGAGGCTTGTGGTGGTGGTGGTTGAACACAGTGTGGCTGAGATGAGACAGGCAGTGTCTGGGAGGCCGGGTCCTCAACCACATGGGGGGGATTCTGGCAGTGTCTGGAAAGTGTAACACTGGTAGGACCAATGGAAGAGTGACTAGGAGGCGACTCAACCCTGCCTCCCTCCCATCCTCCATCCTGTGCCTCCCTCCCTACTGCGTCCCAGTCAGCATCGCTGTACCCGTGTGGCTCAGACCACCTGGCGACCCCCATCACCAGCAAGGTGCCCGTTGACGGCACTTTCCTGGGCCGTAACCACGATTCCTGCATCACGGCCGTCGCCCTGACGACCGAGGAGGAGCACACCTACGCGTTTCTCGGGACGAACAAGGGCCAGCTGAGCCGGGTAACGGGGGCACCCGCTCACCTTGGTGACGCTCGCGAGGCGTTGTTAACACTGTGACCTGCCTGTGCAGGGCTTTGATCGGTAGATGAGAAAATATAGGGTTATAAAATATAAAGACCCTTTAACTGAATTGCTTTTATGGTGTTCATTGGAATATTTTGCTTTCAACACTGATCCTGATCCTGAAACACGAATGATTCATGGGAGACTTCATTCTCCATGATCTCTGTGCATCCGGTTCCATTTACAGACATCTGTTGAAGTTTTCCACAACTGCAGCTGCGATTGTTTCTTCAGTGGTTAACAGTGCGGTGGTGTGCGGTAGCACTCTGTCCGCTTCCCGGCGAATGTTAGAGATGTCATGACATCACTCGCAGGACCAGGGCTATCTTGCGCCGGCGTCACGGTTCGAGTTTTGTTAATAAAAAAAATCACTGTCAACGACTGTCAAGCTTACACACATTAGCAGTCACTGCCGCCCACTACTACAAACTCCCCCTCCACTCCCGAGATGGAGTCGAGCAACCACAAAAGTCTGTCCCAGGTTAACCGACGGATTCACGGTTGCACGATGGTGATGATGCACAACCACTGGGATCCCCAGAGAAGTCCTCTGCGAGGGTTAAGGTTCAGCCTGGGTCTCCCGGCATCGCCCTACCTCACTCAGGAAACCATGCCGTGTTCACGCCGCCGCCGTGTCCCTGCTGCCGTGTGTGCGTCAGGCGTACGTTGCCAGCAAGGACGGCTACAAGGACAGCGTGACACTGCTGTCCGTGCCTGGCGCCATCAACGCGGACATGGAGCTGAGTGCCGATGGCGACTACATCTATGTCATGGTCCAGAACAATGTGAGGGCGCGGTGCGCGGCGGGGCGGCGCGCGGCGGGGCGGCGCGTGGCGGGGCGGGGCGGCGCGCGGCGGGGCGGCGCGCGGCGGGGCGGCGCGCGGCGCTCGGCGGGGTGGAGGCATTGCGCTCCTGCACCTCTTGCACCTCTCCCCCACAGCTGCACCGCCTCCTTTTACTCAACAAAATAAAAAATAAAATCCTCCATGTAGCCTTAGCAGACTAGGCTCAGGTATCGTTAGTGAATACATATGAACGTCTACACGGCACAAGAGGAGTAAGATGACCAACACCACGCCAGGCTACCTTTGTCTTCCAAGTGATGATGTTTACACACTGCACTGCATACTCATTTTAGAATGAGTCGACCCTCGGGGAGGCCCAGGACCGGTTAAAAAAGCATCACTGGAATTTGCCCTGAGCGGGATTCGAATTTGGGTCACTGGGTTGTATTGCAGCGCGCTAACCATTGAGCCGTCGCTCCCCATATCTTCTCACCCACATCTCCCCCTCCCGCAATTGCGCTTCCTGCACCTTCTGCACAAACTGCTGCAAGGTGCAAGTTCGTCTAGGTTCTAGTGAGTGTAATGGTCACCTGCTGATGTTTAGGCGCCCGATGAGCCCACACTGTTCGGACCAAATCCGAAAACACCAATTACTCGGCCTGGCTACGGAGAATCTCACTTGGTGTCACTTTTCGTAAGCCGCTGAACCCCGTCTCCCCTCCCCCCCACCTGCCCCCCCACAGTTGAGCCGCGTGCCCGTCAGCAGCTGCGGGCAGTACGGGGACTGCGCAGCTTGCGTCTCCGCACGAGACCCGTATTGTGGGTGGTGCGTGCTGGAGGGACGGTAAGTCTCCGTATCGCACCCCACTCTCCACCGCACCCTGCTCACCACCGCCACCGCTCACCACCGCATCCCGCTCACCACCGTATCCCGCTTACACCTTCTCGCTCCACTCACCACGGCGCTCTACTCACACCCGCCACCGCGCCACATTCACCATCGTACCGCGCTTTCCCAGGGCCACCGCACCGCGCTCACAGCCGCCGCCGTGCTCCGTGCCCACGTGTTCCCCCCAATAAGCTGCTGCTACTGTACATGTGGTACAGTAAACCCCTGAATAGCGTGGGTTTACCAATCGCGATTTTGACTCCTCACACAAATGTCACTGTATTTATTTTGATAACATGCAGGATTATCGTTTTTGATTGTGGTTGACTGACGAGCGGGTAATTATTATAATGAGGGCTGTGTGTGGCGGTACGTGCACATGTTAAGGGGATTGAGTGCCTCCGGTGGGAGGAGGTGGCACGTGTGGCAGATAATTGTAAAGGTACGGCATCTGTGGGACCCATTAATGGATAAACTAAAACGCTTCACGTACTGTATAGCGTCACGTATTAAATATTGCACGTTTGATTTAGTAGTTTTGTTCTGGTACATAACCCCCACTATCAAGTGTTTACTGTGTATATATATATATATATAATGGAGCAAGTGTTAGTGCGTGCTCGTACTGAGGATACCGGTTTAGAATCCCTTCATAAGCAAAAGCTTGATGTGCACAACACCAAGGCAATTTCAGTTTCACTTCCCACTTATTGATTAGTACTCTTCTGAAATATTAGAGACCGCACCAATATTTCCAACAGGAAATCGGGAAGAAATCCAGGTCATGTCAGCAGAATCGTCGTCCGCCAGAGACGGAACATGTTACACGCTCGGAACAATATTCCCTATGGGGCGGGTACTCTGCTAGTGTATTTAATGTAATGTTGATTCACATTTCAATCATTGTTCGATTTTCTGCTGCAGTGCAGTTGTTTTAGTACTGCTTTATATTTGGCTGCTTTCAATTTCGACGTTTTCTGGATGAGCAAGGGGAATTATAGAGGTAATCATCACAGTGGTGTGAGCGCTGGTGAGAGTGAGGGAGAGCGAGGGTGAGGGAACATGATTGGCGGTTGAGCTAGCAGGGGGTGAACGAGCGCGAGGGTGAGTAAGCGCGGGGGTGAGGGTGAGCGAGCGCGGGGGTGAGGGTGAGCGAGCGCGGGGGTGAGGGTGAGCGAGGCCGAGAGTGAGGGAGGGCGGAGGTGAGGGTGAGCGAGGGCTAGGGCGAGCGGGCGAGGGCGGGGGCGAGCTAGCGCGGGGGCGAGCATCTGTCTCCGTGCCTCTGATCGCAGGTGCTCTCGTCGTTCCGAGTGCCGCTTGTCGGATGAGCCCAACCGCTGGCGCTGGAGCTACAACAAGGAGTGTCTGAACGTGGAAGAGGTGGCGCCTGCCAACATCAGCTTGCTCGTGCAGAAGGAGGTGCATGGTGTTCACACACATGCTCATGTACACACCTACACGAACCACCTACACACACACATACATGCATGCCCACCTACACCTCTACATGTACCCACCAGCACACTCACATAGACCCGTAGGCTAGCACAGAGAGACCCGTAGGCTAGCACAGACACCCGTAGACTCGCACAGACACCCGTAAACTCGCACAGAGACCCGTAGACTCGCACAGAGACCCGTAGACTCGCACAGAGACCCGTAGACTCGCACAGAGACCCGTAGACTCGCACAGAGACCCGTAGACTCGCACAGAGACCCGAAGACTCGCACAGAGACCCGTGGACCCACATACACATCTGACTGCACACTGTTTCTGTGCAGTGTGTTTGAAAAGTGATCGCAAATCTCCGCCGTGTAAATTCACGCCGAATCGTGCATCGCGTGTCTCGTGCCCCCCCCCCCCACCGTTCTCCCCCAGGTCACACTGCAGGTGGACGGACTGCCGGCGCTGGGAGATGGAGAGACGTACACGTGCTCCTTCCTGCATCACGACGTCACCGCCACCCTCGCTGGTTCCAGCCTTGCGTGCCACACGCCGCCCGTGGGCTCCCTCGCCTGGAACGGCACCGGTGTGCACCCCGCCCCCAACAAATCCTGACCTTCGCCCTACCATCTCCTTACCCACCTCCTCCTCCACCCCATGTCATTCTCCTCCAACTCTCCTCCATCCTCCTCGTTCCCTTCCCCATCCTCTTCCTCTTCCTTCTCCTCCCCCTCCAACCTCTCTTCTGCCTCCTCCCCCACCTCTGCCTCCTTCTCCCCCTGCTTTCCTTGCCCCTCCTCCTTCACTCCTCCTCCAGTTCTTTCCCATCCTCCTCCCTCTCCTCCTTCTTTTCCTCCTTCACCTCCTCCTCCTTCCTCTCCCCCCACCTCGCCCTCCTCCCCCTTCTCGCCTCTGCCGCTTCGTGTGGTCGTTACGACGGCGCCGGTGCAGGCTCCTGCCAGACATCGCCTGGACATCGGGCTATCATCTCGGCCACCATCGCCCATTTCTGACGATGGTTTCCAGCTCAGGGTGACAGCGTTAATGCTCCATACGCTACGTGGCCCAACGTACGCGGAACGGTAGTGTGGAGAGATATGTTCGGGACTTGGGGTTGGCCAGTCCCACATAAACACGCCGTCCGATTCAATCAAACGGTTTCCCAGCACCGAGTGAGGAATCCAGTACCGAAAGCATCCTCACGACTACCAATGCCGTTACGTCATCACACTTTACGCCACGGGACGACGTCATTAGGCGCAACATCATCGTGTGCCGCGTGGATTCGCACGGTCGAGTCGCTCCGGGTGTGGCGCCGACCGCCAACTAAACGAAGACAAGAATCCTTCCCGCAGCATCCACGCGTGAGCGTGGTTTGTCTTCCTCGTTTGTGTCATTAGCTCACAGAGGAACGCCAGTCACTCTGCGACTCTTTATCTCAGGTGTGTGTCTCTCTCTTTCTCATCGTCCGACCTGCAGACCACATGGTGGTGCCACTGGTGCTGCGGTTCCAAGGGGTGGAGGTCACGACCACCAACTTCACTTTCTTCGACTGCAGCGCCGTCATGCAGACACGACCAAATGCGCCGTACGTTCGCGGTCGCACGCTCGCTTAACCATTCGCCCATGCCCGCACGCTCATTCGCTAACATGTCTGTGCACTCGCACGTACACCATGCTAACGCACACAAGCACCCGCTTACACTCACTCCACACACCCCTGCATTTAACATGCGCATGTGCCTGCGTGTGTGGACTAAAACATTCGCTCGCTCTCCCTGTCGGTTCACTCTGTCTCGCTCAATTTTTTCCTCTCTCTCCCTCCCTCCCTCTCCCTCCCTCTCCCTCTCTCTCCCTCTCTTGCGTCGACGCACATAGCTAAGCAGGCTGGGACTTGCCCGGCGTGTAGGACCGGTCATGTGACCTCGCACAGTGCCACCCCTGCCGCGTGGTGTCGTGATGTCACCTCCCGTGCGAGGCGTGTACGCGAGCGCGTATGTGGGCGAGTGACTTATCTGTCTATAATTTGCCCAACTCGTCATTGTTATTGTTTTTAATAACCGTCGTCTGTTTCCAACCTGCACGAGCACTTTTTTGCAACTCATAAATTACTTGCCGGTTGCATGAAGCACTGTGATTGGTCCGTTGTTTGCCGGCGCGTGGGCATGTGTACGTATGTGTTGCTGTGTGTACACGCACGTGTCTAGTGCTGATTGAGTGGAGACGTTGTGCGTGTGTGCGCATGTGCACGTGTGTGCGCATGTGCACGTGTGTGTGTGTTGGTACGTGCAGATGTGTGGTTGTGTATGTTGACGTGTGTAGACATATGCCAGCCATGTGAATGTCGGCATATGTGTACACTGTCGTGTGTTTGGCTAGGTGTCTGCGTGGGTGCTTTCGTATGTGTGTGCGTGTGTGGAGAGCAGTGGTGGAGCGGTTAGCATGCTGTCCTACGAACCCGGCCGCCCGAGTTCAATTCCCTGTCATGGCCAAAACCGTTGATAATTATCTGAACCGATCCTAGGCCTCCCCTGGTCCACTCAGCCTCATATGTAAACATTGTCACTGGGGAGACAAAGGCGGCCGTCCGTGGCACTGACCACACCACCCTCACCGTGCACCGTGCCACCCTTAATAGGCGCTCACTAACAGCATGCGTGGGTTACCCAGTTGAGGACCTTGGTCTTCGTTGTTGCGCATGTGCCGGTGGCGCAGGTGTGCGGCGTGCGTGGGTAGCCGCTGGACCTGCCACTGGTGCGTGCGCAGCCACGCGTGCACACATGAACCTAGCTGTGTGGACGGGCCCATCATCCACAACGATCAGGTACCGACCGTCGCCCCACCCCCTACCACGCGTTCCCGTGGCGGGGTTATGCTCGCGGTCGCAGCTACAGCCGTTAGCGGCGCCGTGAGACCTGTCAAGAAGGGGCGGGCCGGCCCCCCTCCACCGTTGCCCCCTCAATCTCTGTACCAGCTCTCGGTCAGGGTGAGAGTTTGCATCTCGGGTTCGGGGTTTGGATTGAGGGCACGGTGCTGTCTGCTCCCTACGTCTTTTTATCTCCGCGTTTTGCCGATGGATGCCTGCTCCTGTCAACTCGCTTTCTGATCATCACCTCTGTTCACCGTTCAATTTTATACTTGTTTTTATTTACCGTTGTTTGATTTCTTGCTGCGGGGGACCTTGCGGTAGCTGTTTTCTCGCTGGGGATGCAGCATGTGGACAGTAACTGTGTGCGTGTGTTATCTTCCTCCCTCTCTCTCTCTGTCTCCTTCACCTCCTCCCTTCCCGCTCCGTTACCGCGCCGCGGTCGCGGTTCGCGCGCACACGCGTGGTCACGCGCGTAACCCGGTAGTACTCTCAGCCACCCATGCCTTCCTCCTCCCTCCTTCCAGTAGAGCCCCCCGCACCCTCCGCTGTGCCCGGTGCCCCTACGGCCCCCCGCGAGTCCGCGGTGGCGCCCCCCACGCCGGCGCATGCGGCGGTCGTCGCCGTCATGTCGCTGCCATTCACCGCAACTCCGCCCGCCGCCCCCCCGACTATCAGGCTCTCCAACCCGCTAACCTCTGACCCCGCCCTCCCCGTAGCTCTACTCACGCTTGCCCCCGCACGCCGCCCCCCCCAGCATGCTACCCTCGTGCCCCCCGCGGTAACCCCCCACCCGGCCGAGCTTGTGCCAGTGCTCACTAACCCCAATGCCGCCCCCTTCCCCGACATTAACCCTTACCCTGACATTAACCCCGACTCGAACGGAGACGCCGCCGCCCCGACCCACGCCGCCGCCGTGCGCCCACCCGGCGGTGACCCTGGAGAGCCTCGGCTCACCTTTGACACCAGCCCTTTGACCCTTGGCGGGGCTTACGACTCGGGGTCAGGGGGCGAGGGCGAGAAGTCTTTGCCGATACCCGGTGACGCCGCCGCCGCCTCCTCTTCCTCCGATGCTTCTACAAACCCCACCGCTTCGCCTGCACGCCCTTCCTCCTCCTTCTCGCTGATGCTGCTGTCTGGTGACGGTGATGGTGACGACGACGACGGTGATGACGAAGGCGCTGCCGCACCGGGAGCTGCCGCTGTAGTCGCTCTGCTACCGCTGTCCACCTCTCGTACTGCGCACTCTGTGCACCCGCGGGCTGCGCTGGCCGAGCACCCCCTCTCCCCACAGCTCTACCTCCCCCACGCGGCCGCGGTGCCGGTGGCGCAGGGGCGCCACGCGCACGTGAGTACCCCCCCCAGCCCACTCCCCCGCCCACCCACC
>JAZEWT010000008.1:13221144-13232155 GCA_036362905.1 Mordacia mordax | reverse complement strand
CCCCCCCCACGTAGCCTTAAGAGACTGCTGTAGTGCTGTAAGTGGCCACTTGCTAAGGCCAGCACGGCACACGAGGGGGCGGGTGACTTCTGCCACGCCCGTCCACTTTTGTTTCCCTAGTAGTGACATTTACACACCGCACCAAGCACTCATTTCAAGCTAAGTCAACCTGGAGGAGATGCAGAACCGATTTAGGAAATCGTCGCTGGTCTTAGCTGGCAGCGACAACAGAACTTGGGTGACTAGCTCCATAGCGCAGTGCGCTGAGCGCTGAACTGCCGCCCCCATCGACTAAAACTCACACAAAACTCACACCGGCGTGAGCCTAAACACTCCCTGTGTCCCACCCACCCCCTCTCACCCCTGGCCCCACTCGGTGCGGCGGTCACGTGGACCTTGTCTCCCCGGTAATGCGGCACCCGTGCCGTTTTACTTGCAGTACGACTACAATCAGGCCGCGATGGAAGTGTCAGCGGACGTGTCCGTGCGGTGGACGTCGCAGTTCAACATCGACAACCACCACAATCTCCAGGGTGTGAGACCCACCCACGCACGCACCCACGCACGCATCCACGCACGCATCCACGCACGCACCCACGTATGCATCCTAGCACCCACGCTCGCTCGCGTAATCTTCGTTATTCCAGACAAGCTTAATGGGACGATGACCTGTCCGCAGTGGACACTGGGTAGTGACCGCAGCAGGAGCCACTCGCGTGGAAGCTGCTGAGTCCAGTGAACTGATTGTAATTTCCTGCTCCGTGTTCATCAACCAAAGCCCCTTTGCACTTTTGCTCTCCATGAAATCACTGCCGCGTAATGACCACAATGAGCGAATTAACTCCGTACACTCGCGGTGACAAACCGGGGAAGACAGCGAATTATGTAGGTAGTGTGTGCGTGTACAGTAAGCATGTGCGCAGTGAGGGTGCTTTAACACTTTCAGCTTTAAATGCCCACTCGTGCACTAATTCCCATCAGTCCACACAGTATAACCAAGTGCAGCCTCCGACTCATATCATCTCTCTCTGTTTGTTGTGAAGAAGGGCCATTGCCCAAAACGTCACCTATGATATAATTCTTTGAAGGCCATGGTTATTATTGATGAGTGTGCAGTGTTTATGAATGTGCGATGGTAACCATGCTTATGTGCTGCAGCAGCCGCAGTAGCAGCAGTAGCTGCAGCAGTATGCACAGATGACTTGCATCAGAACGTTCAGAGCCGCATCTGCGATAGCGCTCGCGTGCGCATGTTCGCTCCGTGTCCGCTAGTTTTAACCGCTGTGTGCCGGCACCACAGTGCTGCTGTACAAGTGTGGGGAGGGCCGGCGCGACTGCAGCCAGTGCCTCGCCGCCAACGCCAGCTACGGGTGCCAGTGGTGCGGCACCGAGCCCATGTGCATCTACGAGAATACGTGCGACGCTCCGATCAATACTTGCCCTGCGCCCAAAATCGAGCAGGTGAGGGCGGCACGCACTGTACCCCCGTCGTGCCTTCACTTTCTCGGGTGACGGGGTGGCGGGATGGCACGGTGGTAACTTCTTCGCCTCCTCGCAGGTGGAGCCGACAACGGGGGCGCTGCAGGGCGGCACGCTGCTCACCGTACGGGGTCACGACCTCGGCCAGCGTCCGGATGACGTGGAGGCGGTGACGGTGGCCGGTGCCCCGTGTCGTCTCGTCACGGAGCTCTACGAGATATCGATACGGTAACGGCGAGCAGACGCGGCGTCCCGTGCGCGCGCGATGTTTTCGTCCGAGGTCCCCGCGTAAGCGTGTGAGTGCGTGGCCACAATTAGTTCCCCTATTGCATTGCCTCTCACATCGTCATGTCTCTATAACGTCATTAACCACGGGTAACATCATTGGTTACCATCATTTGCTGACTTTCCTCCCTCCAGGGAAGGTGAGGGAGGGTTGTCATGGCGAGTGAGGGGATAATGCTGAGGAGCGGTTGTGAAGCGGTTAGTGCGCTGCGCTATGAACGCGGCGGACCGAGTTCGATTCCCGCTCACGCTCGACGCCAGTGACGATTTTCTGAACCGGTCCTGAGCCTCTCCTCGGTCGAGTCAGACTCAAATTTGTACCTGGTGCAATGTGTAGTAAACATCGCCACTAGGGAGACGTAGGCGGCAAACCGTGATGCCGGTCACCCACCCCCTGTGGTGCCATGCCATTCTGCATTGGTGCCGATCGCTAACAGTACTTGCCCCTCCAGTGTGTTAAGGCCATGCAGGTGATCCCTGTATTTGGTTCCCTGCGCACAGCGTGGTGTGCGAGCTGTCGGGTGTGCCGGCCGTCGTGCAGGGCCCCGTGCAGCTCACGCTGCGTGACTTCAAGGCGGCCACAGCTCCACAGCGCTTCTCCTACCAGGTGAGTGACATCGCCGCGACCGCTCACCTCCGCAAACACCGCCGTGATCACTGCCAAGATTGCTCACCTTCGCGAGTGTTGCCAGTGCCCCACCGTGCCACCCTTGTCGGGAGTTCGTGGGTTTTGTTAAAAAATTGTAGCCAAATCGCTTTGCACCCGAAGACAAATAATAAATCGTGAATCGGAACATTGACTGCCAATCAACACGTGTCTTGGACAGAGCGAGTTTGTTTGAAGTAAAAATCTTGGGGAAGGAGATGATAGGATTCGTTCGGTTTTAATTCGCGGAGCGGAAATCAAACCCGGCTCACCAGGCTGCGAGCGCTATACGCCGCTCGTCATGCCACCGCACATGCCGGTGTCGCCATTGCACCCCACGCGCGTCCGCTGCATTGTTTCCCATACTGGTGGTGGCGTCGTTCATCCAATAATTGTACCCACCCCATGGTCATTCCCAAAAAAACCCCCCAAAAGCCTTATTGTTGCTGGCTTGCTGTTCTTATGTCGTTGTTATTGCTGACATGATGTTCTCTCGGCAGCTTGTGCAGCACTTTGTGACCTATGGGTGAAATAATAATAATAATTACACTTCACCTATGGGTTAAGTGCAATTATTATTATTTTTATTATTCTCCCACTCCCGCCGTCCGGCAGGACCCGCGCCCCCGCGAGTTCCTCCCGGTAAAGGGGCCGTACGCAGGCGGCACGACATTACGCATCCGCGGGGAAGACCTCCTGTTGGGCAGCGTTGCCACCATCTCCGTCACGGTCGGGAATGTCTCCTGCAGGTGCGGCTGCGCCCTTCTGCCAGTGGCGTGCGTTCGTCAGTGCGAGCGTCCGTTGCTCTGCATGAGCGTGCGTTCGCAGGTGCATACGTCTGTGAAGCCGTACCTGTCTGTGTGTTCGTCCATGCCCATTAGTCTCGGTGACTGCGTCTGTCGTGTTCAAGCTGTGCGAACATGCCATTACCATCACCTAGATCACTTGGCATAGTTAATGGGGATCGACGTCAATTCCAGTGGACTTCCGAACAATCCGCAGCGGTCAGCAACCCGGTGGTATTGATGGAGGATTTCACCGCTCGATTGCTGTCCATAGCTGTTTATTTTGAAAAGTCGTGTTGAGTGTTCAGATGCCTGATGATGCCTCCAACACTGGGAGTCAAAACATCATGAAGGAGATAGCAAGAGCACTCGGTGCGGCTATTCCGAAAGAACAGCTATAAAGAGCAACTCTTAGGCAACCCTATTGTTCGTTGCGTTCGACCTTTCACCAAAACCTTCTCTTGAGCATCGTTCATGTTCGTGCTGCCCCCCCCCCACCCCCCCTCCACCTCACCCCCATCTCCTGTCGTGGCCCCACAGGGTTGTGAATGTGACGGCGCTCGTGGTGCAGTGCCACACCAGCAACTACACAGGGCCCAGCACGGCTGAGGTGGTGCTGCACTACGGGCCGCTCGCGCAGCGCAGGCTGCCCGGCCTCTACACCTACACACCCAACCCCGAGGTTCACGACGTGGAACCCAAGGAGAGCTTCATCAGGTGTGGATGTGCGGTGGTGGAGTGTTGTGGCCGTGCGGTGATAATGTGGGATTTGAATTATCGGCTGCTTTTGACGTCCGGGAATTTCTGGCCAAGGGCTTGAGTATGGAGTGACACACGCAATTGACGGCGTTTGCGTGGAGATAAGACGGTGCCGTAACTTCCATTCAATAAACGAGTTAAGATGATAAAACGTAGCAGAGTTAGGGGATAACTTGGAAAAAGGTTAAGACCACTCCCTCGCACTTTAAAGTCTGCAGTTAATGACTAAAACCACTTAATTATTGACAAAACGAAGATTAACCATATTAACGATAATCACACATGTAACAAACATCAATTACAACGATACGGAGCTCCGTTTGAGACCGGCTGCACCGTACGGGATGATGATGTCATGGCGGCTATGTTGCGCGAAACAACCCTGGTGGTGGATTGGCTGGGAGCAGGCTGAGTGATAAGCCAATCGCCAGTGAGCAAGACCTCTACCTCGTGTGCATGCGTGCACGTGGGTTCAGTCATCTGAGTCAATCCTGTAACGTGTAGGTCTGTCCCGCGACTTCCTGCCAGTGAGTCTTGGGCACTGCAGAGTTATTCCTTTTCAACGTCCCCAGATGGTTGATGGGTCAAGTCAACCCCTGTCCTCTCCCCAGCCTGGATTGAAACTCGCAACCTCACGAGCCATTCACTCTGCTCCAGGGAAATTGCTCTCTATCCTGGTGACCTTAGTTAGGAACTTGCTCACAGCCACAACCAGTGACGATTTTCTGAATCAGTCCTGGGCATCTCCTTAGATTGACTCAGCCTCAAAGGACTACCTGGTGAGGTGTGTGAAAACATCGCCACTCAGAAGACAAAGGATAGCAGGGCGTGGTGCTAGCCACCTGCTCTGTTGTGTGCCGCGCCGGCAATTACAGGCGCGTGTTGGACCTTTGCCTTTGTATGTGCGTGCATCACGCTCGTCGCAGCGGTGGGCGGATCATCCTGGTTACCGGCACCAACCTGGACTCGGTGCAGAAGCCGCTGGTGAGGGTTGAGGTAGTGGCGGTGGACGAGGTGGCGGGCCTGGCCCCCGTGGAGGACGCGGCTCGACGCAGGAGAAGCCGAGGGCGAGCGCGCCGCGCCGCCGCCGCATCCTCAATACCGAGCCGACCCAGAACCACGCACCGGCGCCATGAGCGCCAGACCGTCGCCGTGCTGGTGTGTCTGCTGGGCTTGGCACGGCTGCGCAGTCACTGGCTTTTGCGATCATTATTTTCTGGATGTAATGGAGAAAGTGTGTGTTTACCGAGTTGGCCCGAAATAGCTGACATATTTTTAAACTGCTCTAAATATAAATGTGTCACTTATTTCTGGCCCACCCTGTATGTGTCCACAACATAAGCTCAGATAGGCTGACTGCCCCGGTTGGATTAAATCTGTACCCCGATTGGTCGTCCATCCGATAGGGTTAAATCCCCACCTGGATTAGCTGGCCATCCAGTAGGGTTAAATCTGCATCCAGATTGGTCATAACCCATATATATAATGGAACAATATTTGTATGTGTGTGTGTGCGTGTACTGAGGGTATCCACTTCAAATCTGGTAAGCATACATTTGTATGTATTATTGCATCTTTTCCAGTTTTCATGATTATTCTCCTGAAACAATACTACTTTCAGCTTAAAATTTCTATTTTTGCACCACTGCCATCAACTCCCTCTATTATCTTTATCATGACATCAGACGAATGTGTGTAAATTTTTTCAAGATCGCCCGTAGGGCGGGTACTCTGATAGTGATGGTAATAACGATACTAACTTATAACGTGCCGCCATTACCACACAGTATTCGCTTACTCACACCTGCAGCATGGGCATTGCCACCAATTCCTAAACATTTGGGCAGCGTGGAACGCGGTAAGCCACACGGCTGCCTGGAACGAGAAGGTGGAAGGCTGTATGGAGCCCTCACGAGCAGCAGGAGCTGGTGCTCGTGGGGGCGACACCTTTGCCTCTTGTGAACCTATGTGCGTGTGTGTGTGTGCGTGTGCGTGTGTGCGGCAGGCGGAGGACAGCTGCAAAGTGCTCAACGAGACGAGCATGAGATGCTGCTCGCCCAACATGTCGGCCGTGGTGCCACCTGGGTCGGCCGCACGTCTCCTATTCATCATGGACGACCTGCAGTTGGTCTACAGAGATTTTCGCTACGTCACCGACCCCACGATGCTGCCCCTCAACCACGAGGACCCAAGCAAACCCTACAAGTTCAAGCCGGGCAGCCTCATCGTGGCCAAGGTGAAGACGTTTTAGAATAATAAAAATAATGATGATGATGTCGCTTCCAAAGCACAGTCACCACCACACGCTGCCTGCTCGCTCACGTGGAGCGAGGCAGAGAGATGACGACTCAGAGGCGCAAGGAGGCGGAACCGCTAGCGGGGAGGTGGAAGCGGCCCCCGTGACCTCTCGACACCCATGCTCACGCTGTCCCCCCAGGGCACAAACCTGAAGGATGCCATCAGCCAGGCAGAGGTGCGTGCCTTGCTCGGCGACCAGGATTGCGAGATCCGCACGCTCACCGACAACGACCTCTACTGCAACCTACCGGCCAACGCCCCCGACCCCAAGCGGTCCGTCAACTTCACGGTGCGGCCCTCCCGTTGCGTGCGGTGCGGTGCATAGGGTGCGGTGCGTGAGATCATACGTGTAGTAAGGTTGCGATGTATGGTACTATCGCGTATCGTGGTGCGGTGTGCGGCGCGGTGCTTTGGTGCGTGCCACCGTGTGGGGTGTGGCACTCTTCAGTGTGTCGTGCGTTGCGTGGTGCAGCGCCCCAGTACGCTGTGATGCGGTGGTGGTCAGAGTGGCAGCGCATTGATGTGTAGTGAGATGGCGCGGTGCTGCATTTCGTGGTAGCACGGTGATGTGCACCACCATGTGGTGTGGTACACTTTACGGAGTGGCTTTTTTGCGGAGGAGCAGCGCGAGACCGTGGACACGTATCCACGCGAGTGCTCGCGGCCGATTGGCCAGGAGTGACGAGTCGATCCGTTACGGGAGGGACGGCCGTCTCGCGCTTGTGCGCGCACGATTCGGTGCGCAGACTCCACCACGCACCCCGCCGTGTCGAGTGCCTTTTGCCGTCTCCCTCCCCGCAGGTGCACATGGGTTACCTGGAGTTCAACCTGGGCCCCGTAGAGTACGATGTGGAGGTGGGGACCAACTTCCCGATCGAGGCACAGATCGGGGTCGGAGTGGCTGCAGCCGTTCTCATCCTGATCGTCATCGCCATCATCTTCATCTACAGGTGCGTGCGAGTGGAGGAAGGTCGTGCAGGTCCCTGCAGGGTGGGAGGTGCCAGGGTGAGTGCACTTGCTTGGTGTTGCAGATAGTTATTCGCCAGCAACAACAGAGGGCAGAGCAGCAACGCTCACAGCAATGAGTGGGGCGGCGGGCGGATATAGCGCAGCGAGTTGGCACAGTGGGGAGAGCAGGTGGTGCTTCTCCCAGTCAGCACAGTCGTTCGTTACTGGAACTAGACAGACGTGGTCGGACACGTGGGCGGAAGGGCAGTCGCCATGCTTGGTGGGCAACCTACACTATCAGCGGTGCCACCGCCACAGGACCGTCCTGGCGGCGCCAGTTGACTTTGCTCGATTGGCGCCGGGCGTCGTCACTCGTGGCGACAAACCTCTACCCGCAGTCCCACATCTCCAGCGTCTGCACCCAGCAATGAGTTCATGACCAAGCTAGGCCTGCACCCAGTGGCCCTCAGTGAACGAGGGGTGACATCCTCATCGAAATCATTGACATCATAATTGACATCCTCGTCATTGACCTCATCATCATTCTCATAATGGGGAGTCGCAAACAGCAGGCAGACGTACGTTGTGCGAAGACAGCGGGCAGTGCCACTCTGAGTGCCTGCGTCGTGTGGTGTGTTGACAGGAGCAAGAGCAAGAAAGCGCTCCGCGACTACAAGAAGGTGCAGATCCAGCTCGAGTCTCTGGAGACCAATGTACGTGACCAGTGCAAGAAACAATTCACAGGTGAGGGCTACGGGCGCATGCATGGATGCAGTGCGTGCAGCAAGTGCAGAAGACTGCCGGCTGCAGTCGCGTTTGCCCGAGTCCCGAGCACCCTTGGCGTTCTCGCCGCTGTCACCGCACAAGCACCGTCAGAGCAAGCCGGTCACCTGACCGTTGGTGAGCGGCTCGCTCCGGGGAAGGTGAAGATTCGAAGCGTGTTGGTGAACACCAGATGAATACAATTTAGTGTTGATGATGGCTTCGAAAAGTAGCTCTCTCGGGATAGCCGCGACGATGGCTCTCCTCTCCTCGCGACGTTTTGCTTCACACGTTAGAGGCATCCTCAGGATGCCTCTTAACGTGTGAGGCGAAACGTCGCAAGGAGAGGAGAGAGAGACATCGACGCGGCTGTCTGAGAGAGCAGCTTTTCGAAGCAATCATCATGCATCGAGCCGTGAAAACCTACATCAATTTATTGTTGTCGCTACGGTAAATCTGGTTTATGCTTGGGTGGTCAAAGCCAAATTTCGTGAAAGCACTAATCTGGTTTCACAGATGCATCTTACAGTGGGTGTGTGGGTCGGGAGTGATGTTGCCTTGGGCTGTTACCCAGCAGAGTAATGTTTTTTCGGTGTAATTTTCTAACTTTCCAAACACGTCGGGCACGCCATCGTTCAGATAGTGTCACAGGATCGCTTTCGCTGCCCTGAAGCAAGCCGTGTGTGTTTGTGATTAATGTAATGATGGTTTCGTATTGTTAACCAGAGCAGCCGTGGGGTCCGAAACGCAAACTTCTGCTACTAGTAGGTAGTGGTAGTGGTTGGTTGGTGTTGGTGGTGGTAGTGGTTGTGGTTGGGGTTAGTATTAGCGGTGGCAAGTGGTAGTGGCTGGTGCCCATAGTAGTTAATGATGGTAGTGTGCAGCTGGTGGTGAGTGGTGGTGAGTGGTGGTGGTTAGTGGTGGTAGCAGGTGGTGGTGAGTGGTGGTGGTTAGTGGTGGTAGCAGGTGGTGGTGAGAGTAGCCTGGTTGACGGTAGTGGCGCTAACATTGATGACGTCAGCTTCCCCACGCACTCTTGCATGCCACCCCTCCTCCCCCTGCTGTGCCTGCGTAGACTTGATGACGGAGATGAACGACGTGTCGAGCGACCTTCTCGGCATGGGCATCCCGTTCCGCGACTACAAGCTCTACACGGAGCGCATCTTCTTCCCCGGTAGCAGCTCTCCGCTGTCGCGCGCCATCGACGTGTCGGAGGCGCGGCGGCACACGGTGCAGCAGGGCCTCTACCAGCTGTTGAACCTCCTCAACACCAAGCCCTTCCTGACCAAGGTGCGGCCTGCTCGGGCGCATACATGTGCATTTGCTGCGCATGGGGGAGGCGGTGGTTCAGCGGTTAGCGTGCTGGGCTGCAAACTCAGCAAGCGAAGTTTGTCCCGCTGACGACTACCAGTGGCGTATATATGTGTGTGTGTGAACTCAGTGACACACACGCATTCACAACGTCCTGGCACGCACACACCCAGTACTGACTCACATGAGCTCATTAATCACACGAACACTACACACAGTAACAAACACAGACGCTACACGCACACAATAATAACAACACTACACGAAGTTGTGCAGACGACACCATGATGCTTGTACCAGGCCAGGTGCACCTTGAGGCCACGTGAAGTGTCTAAGGTCCACTGGCAGGAGGTGACTGGAATGACCGAGGCAGTATGTGCTGACTCACTGGAATGACAGGCAGCCGTACCACCTTTATTTTCAACCACACACACACACACTTAACACTATACCAAAAGACATATATCCCCCGTATAGCCTTGACACACTGTAGGGGAGTGGTGGCCCAGCGATTAGTGTGCTGGGTTATAAACCTTGTGACCCGAATTCGAATCCCGCTCATGGTCAACACCAGTGACGATTTTCTGAACCGGCCCTGATCCTCTCCTTGATGGACTCGACCTCAAATGCGTACTGAGTGCAGTGTGTAAACATTGCCACAAAGGAGTGCTGGTCACCTACCTCCTCGTGTGCCGTATTTATCTTCATATGTGCTTGCTAATGGCACTTGACCCTACAGTCAAGTTAAAGCTATACGGGGGATCTTTATCATTGCACTTGCTCCAATAATAGTGCAGCGGTTGGCATGCTGAGCTCTGAACCCAATGATCCGAGTTTCATTCCAGCTCGACAGCCAAGACCAGTAACTGTTTTCTGAATCGTTGTTGGGCTTTCCCTAGGTTGACTCGGCCTCAAATAAGTACCTGGTGTTAGAATGTAAACGTCAGCACAGGGGGAATAAAGAGGTAGCTGAGCAGGCGTGGTGCTGGCCACTGCACACTGCCGGCCTTCACATCTGCCCGATAACGGCACTTGCCCCAGCAGCCTGCGAACACCTGTAAGGCTGTGTTCCTATGAACCGCACGCTACAGCGGTAGGGTTTGTATTCCCGCATCCAAATACGTGATTGAAAAATGGATCCAACCAAGTGTCGGAGTTTCCCGAGGGCTGGGCAGCACCGGTACAGATTTTGGGCGGCGGCATTGGCGCGCAGTTCCCGCTTCCAGCGGACGATCGCACGAGGTCACAGATGTCGAATTCAAAGACGACCCAGAGAAGCATGACTTCCGCCGCTTGCATCCGTCCGCTGCCCATGTGACGCCAGCACCACCTGCTGTCAGCAGTTGGGATGCGTTCATTCCTCGAGTTAAGTAATGTACGTCATAATCACTCGGTGTATATAAACGCACGCTTATCGATAGAGGATCGTAAAGTGATGATGACTCTGTGCTCCAATCGCCCAGCGGAGATTATCGCCCGACTCTCCCTCCACGCGCTCTCTCTCCCTCGACTCCCATCTCCTCTCCCTCCCCTCCTTCCATTCGGCTTCTTGGCCCATGCAACAGTGCTTGTGTTGCTTGCACTTGTGTCACTTCCCGTGTCACCGCCCCTTGTCACTCCACACCGTGTCACTCGCGCCATGTCACACTCCCCCGTGTCACTCACACTGTGGCACTCCCCCCCCTTTGTCACGCCGTGTCACTCTCCCCGATGTCACTCATGCCGTGTCACCCCCCCG
>JAZEWT010000008.1:13187779-13198967 GCA_036362905.1 Mordacia mordax | reverse complement strand
GGTGCAAGTGGATTACGTAGATATTTGTGAAACCGGCCAGGAGACAGTGTAAAAATTGTTGTCAAAGTCATGTGCCTGTATCTTTGCAAATTAACCCCTCCGAATAATCAACCTGAATTCCTCTTATGTGAAGCAAACCTGCATAATAATAAAAAAAAACATAAAGGCATATCAATGCAGGAGTTCAGTCAATGCAGGGCCTTTCTGACGGGTCTTGAGACTCAATGAGCTTGTCCTGCCTAAATGTTTGTTTACACCCCTTTCGCAAATCCACTGTTGGATCAGGGCCACAACATCATGTGCGGAGTGGCATTAGTTGACTATCTCACCACAATGGTCAGTGTGGCTTAGTAAATGCAAGAGAATATGGACACGAGCATTGTAAGTATAACAAATTTTCTCTGTTACTATCTGCTGCCCACAGCATATCCCAACAGCCTATGTCACCTGTTATACATTGTTGTCACCTATCTAAGCAGTAAAGCTTAATCTTACTTAAATTACCAAATCTTGACAAAATTTGGTGAATTCTGCAGAATCTAGTTAAATTGATAAATCCATGGTGTTAATTAATTAATAAATCAGACAGCAAGAATGGGTGCAACCAGCATAGTTGAAACAAACTGAAATCCACACCATGGTTGGCCTTCGCTCCGGTGGACTTCTCATTAAGAGTGCCAGCGTGCGGCGAATTGACGGTAACACCACGGCCATACGCCTTCCACGGCCCACCCAACGAGCTGGACGCTCTGTACGCATAACTGGATGCCACAAAGAAGACAGTGGCCCACTTTTGTGGCTGTAAATATTCAGCTCTGCTGAAGTTTGAGTTTTTTGAGTTGTTATTTCATTCAATGATTGCTTATTTTCCATCACTCTATTTATATTTCATATCCGTAGTTCAATTTCATTTATTTACAAAAAAATTGCATAACCTTAAGCAACTAATCTCACCAGGTGGGTCATTGGTAGTGATCAGCTCTAAATTGCAAGATTGCAAGTTGAAATGTTATTAAAAAGGCATCAATTCATCATTCCTCTATGAGTAACTTTGTAGGGAAAAAATAGTAATAATTGCATTTCTAGAGCGCCTTTTACCCAAGGGTCACAAAGTGCTGCAACAGCAGTTATCCTATGCAACGTTTTGGTGCCAAAAAACAAATATGGATTTTCACCACTGGCTCTGGGCTGTAAACAAGAGTTGAGTGCTACCTCATTTGAGCAGGATATCACTAACATTTAAAAATAATTCATGAACATTAGAGGTAGGACATTTCTGTATATTTTTTTACACTGAAGTTATGATAGCACTGTAGCTCCAGCAGTTGAATGAGTCACATTCCCCATTAGGAAGACACACACATTGTTGCATACTCTGCACAAAAATCAGATTGAATACAACACCAATCTATGCATCGTGACACGCCTTGAGGACATTGTCACGACACTGGTTTCTCCAGAATATGTGGAACGAATCGCACCATACGTGATACTTTCAACTTGACCGCATATCTCTGCCGTGACATCATCCACCAGAAGCGGCACTATTACACGGCGTCGGCACCGAACCGCTCATCGGATTATTGTGCTGCTCTTTCATATTTACACGTGACAAATTGACACAATTGCTCGTCCCATTGCGAGCGACAGTAAGCTGGAAATGCACTCAGCATAATGGTCCTAAGAAGCAGCGAGGCAGCAACAATGCTTCATGTGCTGTCGTTGTCTCTTTGATGGTCGTCACATATGGCTGAGTCCTTGGGTGAACCTCAAATATTTAAAAATAAAACATTACCCAATAACCCCCCCAAAATAAGGAGTCGAATGGTATCAGCCACGTCAAAAGCCACACTTCTCTTCCCCTAGGTGTGGACAAGGCTGGTGGACGAGAGAAAATGAAATAAGATAAAATTGTTAGTGCACTTAATATTCACACCATTTTAGTAGGGTAAAGCTAGCATAAAGGAGATATGCTTCAGACAGTCTGCAAAGTTTCACACAGCAATGTATAATTGCGTTTGAGAAATTTGCAGGTAAATTTAAAACATTAGCAAATATAGATCCAAAATCAGTCCACAATGTCCAATCATTTAGAATGATGATGTCTTTAAGGTTCACTGTGAAGGAGATGCCCCTCCTGGAATTGGAAGCTTACTGTGGTGGAGGGGTTTATGTGCTCCAATGAACCTTAGGGCTCTGCTGACCAGTGCCTTGGCACCTGGTAGGGTCACCCATGGCAGATTGACCTCAGATGAGAAGCCAGACGAATAACAATTCAAAAGACTCTAATGAAAAGAACATATGCGATTAGGCGAACCTCGCCCTGACTTGGAAATCCGGGGTCCACTTCTGGAGCTAGGCCAGGGAGTGGAGCTCACAGGTGAGTGCTGCTGACTGGGTGACCCATGTAGTTAATCGGGCACAGCTCAAAAAAGTAACGTGGGGTCATTGCCTTGTGGGTCCACCACCTGCAAGGCCAATCATTCGGGTCCGGTGCAATACCCCTTGGGCAGCAGAAAGAGGCAAAGGAGGTCTAGGCATGATTGACCTTGGCAATGGACACTGGCTCTTGGAATGTGGAATGTTACTTCTCTGGGAGGTAAGGAACCGAAATTTGTGCAGGAGATTGAGAGGTACCAACTGGATATAGTTGGGCTCACCTCTATGCACAGTGCCAGTTCTGGAACCAAACTCCTTGATAGGGGTTGGACTCTCTCGTATTGTGGAGAGGGGGTGGGGATACTCACCAGTTCCTGGCTAGGTGCCACTCAGTTGGAGTTTGTCCCTGTGAATGAGTGGGTTAGCTTAATGCGACTTCGGGTCGCAGGAAGGAAGACTGACTGTTGTGTGTGCATACAAACCAAACAGCGGTTCAGCGTACACTACCCAATTGGAGAGTGGGTGGGGTTCTGGAAAATACTACACTTGGTGACTCCATAATTCTACTTTAATGCCCATTTGGACAATGATGGCAAAACCTACCGCGGCGTGATTGGGAGCAATGGTTTGCCAGATCCTGAGTGGTGTTCTGTTATTGGACTACTGTAATAGTTATGGACTGTCCATAACAAACACTATGTTCGAATATAAGGAGGCTCATAACTTTATAGTTGTCTCATCGACCTGAGGCCATATGTTTTGGATACTGGACTCTCTTTAAAGCCTCCATCGTGGAAGTGGCTGCTAGGAGCTGTGGTCAGAGGGTGATCGGTGCCTGTTATGGTGGTAACCTAAGAACCAGCTGGTGGACACCAGCGCAGTGGTGAGGGAAGCTATCAAGCTGAAAAGCAAGTCCTTCTGGGCTTGGTTGGCACAGGAGACTCTTGATTGGACAGGTACTGACAGGCTAGGACTAGGGATATCATCGTGAGGTGGAAGGAGCACTTTGAGAAACTCCTAAACCTGCCAGATGCGCCTTTGAAAGAGTAGGCAGGACCTGAGTGTTCTGAGGGGTCAGAGCCCATCTCTTTGGCGAATGTCACTGAGGTAGTCCAGAAACTACACAGTAGCAAAGCGTCAGGAGTGGACGAGAACAACCTGGAAATGCTGAAGGCCCTTAATGCTGTGGCGCTGTCATGGCTGACATGCATTTTCAACGTTACATGGGTGTCACAAACAGTACCAGCGGATTAGCAGACAGGGGTGGTGGTTCAGATTTAAAAAAAGGGAGACGGGAGGGTGTGTGCCAACTACCGAGGGATCACACTACTTATCCTCCTTGGGAAAGCTTATGCCAGGGTGCTGGAAAGGAGGATCCGGCTGATTGTCGAACCTCAGATTCAGGAGGAACAATGCGAACTCTGTCCTGGCCATGGAACAACAGACCAGATTTTCACACTCTCACAGATTCTTGAGGGGTCATGAGAATTGCCAAACCAGTCTACATGTTGATTGCTTCGAAAAGCTGCTCTCTCGGGACAGCCGCGTCGATGGCTCTCTCTCCTCTCCTCGCGACGTTTCGCCTCACACGTTGGAGGCGACGTTTCGCCTCACACGTTGGAGGCATCCGCCTGAGGATGCCATCGACGCGGCTGTCCCGAGAGAGCAGCTTTTCGAAGCAATCATCATGCATCGAGCCGTGAAAACCTACATCATTACAGTCTACATGTGTTTGTGGACTTGGAAAAGGCTTATGACTATGTACCCCAAGGGGTTCTGTAGAAGGTACTGTAGGAGTACGGGGTAACGGGGCCATTACTATACGCCATTCGGCCCTTGTACAACATGAGCGAGAGCTGTGTTTGCATCCTTGCATTAAGTCAAACCTATTGGCAGTGGGCGTTGGGCTCCACTAAGGGTTTGACTTGTCTCCTATTCTGTTCGTAATTTTCAGGGACAGGATATCAAGGTGTAGCTGAGGACCGCAGTGTATCCAGTTTGGGGTATGAGGGTGGCATCTCTGCTTTTTGCAGATGATGTTCTCCTCTTTGCTTCATCAGACTGTGATCTCCAGTGTGCATTGGAACGGTTTGTGGCCGAGTGTGATGCGGTGAGGATGAGAGTCAGTACCTTCAAATCTGAGGCAATAGTTCTCACCCGAAAAAGGTGGCTTGCCCCCTCTGGGTAGGGAGTGAGCAGTTGACCCAAGTGGAGGAGTTCAAGAATCTCAGGGTGTTATTCACGAGTGAGGGCAAAAAGGAGCGTGAGATTGACAGACAGATGAGGACTACATGTGCAGTAATGCAGGCATTGTACTGGACCGCCATGATGAAAAGGGAGCTGAGTCAAGAGGTAAAGCTCTCAATTTATTGGTAAATCTTCGTTCCAACGCTCAACGGTTATGAGCTTTGGGTAATGACCGAAAGAGTAAGGTCACGGATACAGACAGCTAAAATGAGGTTCCTTTATAGGATTGCTGGGCTTAATCTGAGAGATAGGGTGAAGAGCTCAGTGATCTGGGAGGATCTTATAGTAGAACTGCTGCTCCTCCACATTTAGAGGAGCCAGTTGAGGTGGCTCAGGCATCTGATAAGGATGCCTCCTGGGCGTTTTCCTTTGGAGATGTACCAGGCACAGACAACTGGGAGGAGACTCCAGGGCAGACTCAGGCCCCACTGGAGGGATTATATCTCTCAGCTGGCCTTGGAATGCTTTTGCTGGGGGCGGAATCCCCCAGCAAGAACTATAGGAAGTTGGTCGGGAAAAGGACGTCTGGGCTGCTTTGCTAAGTCAGTTGCCTCCACAACTCAGACCAGGATAAGCAGTATAACAATGGATGGATGTGAAGCAGATGGCATGCAGTACTTAATGGCTTAACCACCTGCAGTATTAACCAGGGTGGTTTCTGTATTTAAACCACAAATCTATGCCACAAGCCTTAAACATACTTCCACTGTACCCCCCAATTCGTTTGCTCAAAATAGTATAGTCACATTCTACAAACGGGGAAGAGTTTTACATGTGCTGTTTGGTACTCAGTTTAATCCAGCATATCACCTGATAACATTCCATGATATTCCTTTGATGAACGCAGTCTGCTTTGTAGTGATGCTACAAGAAAACGCCCATCAATAACAATAAAGTCTGTACCACCTATCCCATCGACACACAGTACTAAGTCATGCCATGGTCAGACCAATGCCCAGCTCATCTTACACGGTTGCTGTGACATTGCAGAAAAAAACCAGACGATACAAATCAGGCTGGGCGCTACTCTGGCACGCTGACGCTGAGATTTCCTGCAGTGCCGGCTCGTTTCGCATGAAGCTACACATACTTTGACCCCAATTCCCCAATAAATCAATCTTGGAACTCCACACATCAGCATTTCATCATTTTTGCACGTGAACTACAAAAGTGATAATTACACCCTTGAATTGATTTGAGCGAGTCTGATGATCAAGCTGGAGCTTGTGGTGCAAGGGGATGCACGAAAGCCATCACACAGTACCCTCCCACCTTGAGAAGGGCTCGTGCTGTGCAGCACGCAATTCCAAGTGACACCTCACAGGACAAATGGTGGCATTTTCTTCGAGCACCAACAACCTGATAGGCAGGTTTCCTTTGACCAAAGGCCTGCTTTATTTTGCACTCACCCCAACACAAAAACATTGTCTGCTTTGTAAACGTTCAATGGCAATTCGGTGATATTCTGTAGCCAAGTTCGTACTCGCTGTGCATCAGCAGGCAACTTGGGTTGAACACGGCTACTCGTAACCCAGGTTTGGTTAAAGTCACGAGAGAGAAACGTGGGTAGAGGTAATTATGGTTAGAATTAGGGTTGGGGTTGGTGAGGCTTCAAACTGTTCCCCAGGATCTGCATGAACTATGTTTGCCTTTCCCCCATGTAGGAATTAGGCACTGATTTTTGAAAAATCGAAATCCTTTGCCATAGAGGGTAGCTGGGAAATTAAAAACACTGCAGGCAACAGCCGTACTTGGACAGGGTTTTTTGGTGATAGAGCGAGTGAATTGCAATCATAAGGCAACGACTTCACATACTGGTTAGGGATTGACTTAGCCCATCATCCCTCGAGGGAAAAAAATTGGTACCACTCTGTGGGAAAGTTAATAGTGGTTGTCCAATCAATGGATTGGGCCCCTCACCATAAGAATGTAGAGTTTCTGCCTCTAGCTCAGAGCTGTAAATAAGAGATTGGCACAACCTCAATACTCATTTTAGCAGGAAATCATTTTGACTTTAAGGGGCTCTGTTTAAACCTGCTCAGGGCACAGCACCAATGCCAATACTTAAATTTATTCAAAGACCTTAGGATCCCATTACCAACATATTGTGGGATAGTTCGATCTAGCAGTAAGGAAAGCGCAGATCTCACAGTGAGGAAAATGCAGACATGCACACGCGGAAGTGGCAAGAGGGGGGAGAGAAATTAGACCCTGGCTCCTGGCAGATGGCTGAGGGTGGATGAGACGGGTGGTAGGGCGAAATAGCGTCCACCCATTTCAAGGTCGGGCGCCGATCGACAGCCCTGGGCAATGATCAGGTCAGCTTTGCCGTCTATGTCCATCTGCCAGCATTGAGCCAGGGGCTAACGGGCGGGGGCAGTTGGTTACCGTGGTGGCTTTGTGCTACCACACGTATGTTAATCCGGATGTGGTGACAACGCAGGTCAGAGTTCACGGCTTGCGCTCGCGTACATATTGCGGTCTTTACAGCGTCTACCGATTGACCGAGTGCTACATGTCATCTTCAGCCTTGTCCTAATACAATTTCATTAAAAAAACAAAGTGTTTATCAAGCATGCAGAAAGTGTCTGGGATGTCAACATCACCTGGCACAGCTCACGACACAACAAGAATAAAACATAACACTCATTTTATAGATTTATGAGGGGTTGTGTATCTTGGACTACCCCACATGAATTTGAGGATTCATAAATGAGAACATAAGACTTTTAAATCACTATTGAGTGAGGAGGTGGCCAATGACATTGCCACGATGAACCCTAACATAGACTTCTGGACGACAAAATAATTACAAACACAGTAATTACACCTCAACTTCATAATACTACATAGGTGGAGGTGATCATCAGAATAGAACCTATTCTAACAGCAGTATGCAGCAAAATCCCAGCAAGGGGTAAGCCCTGGTCCGGTGAGCTGGAAAGTCACAAGCCATCTACAGTTTCATTTAAAAATCAGTGTTAAAGAGACACAATAGCAACATGTTTACTGTGCAGCTTGTGAGGCATAGTGTGTTAATGTGCACGTTTGTGTGGTGTAGGTATGCTAATGTTGTGGGCAGTGGAAGAGTTATTGCTTAGTGAACTGAGCTATGAATCTAGTGACCCAATTTCGAGCCCTGTTCTCGACCAATAACAGAAACAAATGAATAAATCAGACCTGGGCCTCTCTTAAGTTCACGTAGTCTTAATGAGTACCTGGTGTGGGGTGTATATATTACCACTAAGAAGACAAACACAGCTGAGCCTGGAGTTGGCTACCCACCCCCCTCATCTGCCATTCTGGTCTTCAAAGGTGCCAGTTAACAGTGCTTGCCAAGTATGGTGACAGCTATATGGGGGAACTTTGTTAGTCTAGAGACCAAGCAAAAATAAATACCTGGGTGTGTTGCATCTTGTGCTGTATTGTACAGTACTGTCGTTTTTCATCAGTTTGAGGTTGTTGGTCCCGCTACTTTGTCTCCTACGACCCACCTTCATCTCACTTCCTGCTGCTCTGCACTACTTCTTGCGGTGAGTATATTTAATCACAGAGTAATTATACATTGTACACATAATACACAATTTAACACGTTCTTGTGCATTTCCGGAGGTATGTTATATACTTGTTTTTAAAACTAATTAGTTCTGTATGTAACTTATGGTTTCAAATTAAATGTTTCGCCGCGACGCCACCAGTAAAAGCAGTGCTTGGAAAATAGACGGACTAAATATGTTAATGCATTTAAATAGTTTAGTTTTTATTACCCTGCATTCCTCTCATCTGCCTAGTTGTGGACTCTGGTTATTTGTGATTTACTGCAAGCCTCAATGAGTCTCACGATTTTTTTCGAGGACGGTCTTGCTACATTTGGCAATTTCCATTTATAAGTGTTGGCATTGTGTGGGAGACAATCAGAGTAACTGGAGAAAACTCACATATATGAGAATGGGGTGGATGGTAGCTAATATGCCAAGTTCCGTACAGTTAGGTTTTTAAAAATCTTTAATAATTTCAACTGGTAACACGCTGCACAGTAATCGTTGATGACTCGAGGTAAGACAGTCAGCACTAACAATTGCCCAAGCTCTGCGCTCCCATGTATATAGTAAGGTAAGGTGTTTTCAAGCTAATGAGTGTTTGTATTTGGGAGGAAACCCCAGCACTTCAAGAAAAACGACACGTGCAAGGAGGTAACACTCTATCCCGTGCAGATGGAACACGTGGAGTCTATAATTTAGCTATGCTGCCTTCTCCTGGTGAGCCAGGGAATGGCTATTCCTCGACGCCCATGGGAAGGGGATATCATGTGCGATCCACCAACCCTCACTTCCACAATGCTGGGTTGCAGGCAGGCAGGCACCACCACCACCACCACCACCACACGGATAAATACATTGTTGTACTGCGATCTCAGGGTCACCTCCTAAAACAATAATAAAACTCTATTTGATGTATGTCGTTTATTTCTAGTCATTATTTTACTGATCTGTCTGTCGGGAAAGGCTCCCCGTGGCCCTGCATAGGATTAGGCAGGTATTGATAATGATGACATATTCTGATGTTGTTGACATGCTGTTCTCTCCATAGCTATATGAAGCGCTTTGTGACCCTCGGGTGAAAGGCGCTTTAGAAATGCAAATATTATTATTGTTTCAAACACATTTTTGTCATACTACATGCAGCAAGTGTGCTTACTTAGCTACTGTAGCACCGTCCTTCACTGTCAAGTGTCGGTAAGGGTATAACTGCCTGGTCTCGTTATCACAGTGGTCATAAGCACATTATTACAAATTTCATGTTCAATGGCACATAACCTTAACGCAGTACGTGCAGCGGTGACAATATATAGCAGTATAACCCATTTTGGACGTATGCACATCACCGGGACGTAAACAAGGTCCATTGGTCCAATGTGCACGCATTCGATGCGCAATAAACACAATTCGCAGTTCGTGCCTACACTGTAAATAGTGTTTATTAAAGTAATAACTATAATTATAATTTCCTGCACGCACGCCTGACCATGGCAATACTGCCTATTGCGCGTGTGGGGAGGGGGGGGGCGGCGACGAAGGCTTGCGTCGTTTATTAACACAGTGCCAGTACAGAAATGTAAATTCCATCGGCTTGTCTGGCATCATTATCTTTAGGTTCTCCGTGTGCTCACGGATACGTCCACCATTGCTGATGCGGCCTCCGCCCTCTCCGTTTCAACGCCGAATTTGACTCGCTTCGCAGGAGGCATCGTCCCCCCAACGCAGATCCTGATGACGCTCATCTCATCTCATTATCAGAAACCGCTTAGTCCTGTACAGGGTCGCGCGGTGAGCCGGAGCCTATCCCCGCAGACACAGGGCGCAAAGCAGGGATATGCCCACAATGGGACGTCAGTCCATCACCGGGCACTTAGGGCAATTTAGTCTGCAAGCCAATTAATCTATGCAGCAGCATGTTTTTTGGACTGTGGGAGGAAACCGGAGTGCCTGGCAAAAACCCACGCGGACACGGGGAGAACATGCAAACCCCACACAGAAAGGCACCCGACCCGAGATTCGAACCCGGGACCTTCTTGCTGTGAGGCGACAGCGCTACCCACTGGGTTACCGTGCCGCCCTCTGATGACGCTGCCGGACGTAACTGCTGTGCGATGTGCATCTAAAGAGGGTTATTTTAATCGCAAAGCCTCGATTACAGGCAGCTAAAGGCTGACTAAAGCTGTGGATCACAAAAATGTTCTCTCAATGTGCAAGACACCAACACCGCCTGCGAACCCAACGCGTGATCACCACGCTGTTACTGTTGCTATCTCACATCTCCTTCCTTGCAACCTTATTGACGCATAATCACTGCCACCCCCAGCTTTCTCCACCCTAGGGTCACACCATGAGATAACTGGGCTCATGGATATTATCGACCGCTAATTAAAGTAAACGAATCTCCTCCAATTGTCCTCCGGATCGAGCTTTTGACGGACAGTAAAAGTATCTATTATTCGTATGCACTTGCCCTCTTCATCTCCCACACCAACTCTCCAAAATCACTAAATAAATCCAGTCCATTACTACCAATTTGCCTGAAACTATCGGCATTCTCCAGGGCTCGCCATTAATTATTCACAGCGACACGGCGAGAAGTGTATTTAATTATAAATGCTTAATGACATCATGGCGCAGGACCCAGCACGGATTGCAATGGCACTTCCGATCATCTGTCTGAAGATTTCGTGGGCTGCATACCCAAGTTAAAACCATAACAGCTCATGCTCTTCTCTGCATCCACCTCCCACAGACAAACCGAGCAGCAAAAGTAGCACGAAGACTTCACTGCTTGCAGACTTAAAAAGCTTAACGAGCCTTGAACAATATGGGGAGAAATGAACGAGAACATAAGCCAAGGCGCACAGGAAAAATGGGGTTGCCACACCAATTCACAACGTGATAAGTATATGCGCTGACAATTCGCCTTCCAGTAGGCTCACCACCCGCAGGAAGGTCCGTGAGGGGCCGGTGCAATGTGGTTTGGGTAGCAGTCGTGGCGGGGGGCCTCGACGACCCAATCC
>JAZEWT010000008.1:13152280-13177472 GCA_036362905.1 Mordacia mordax | reverse complement strand
TACTTTGCCACTAGTATGTGTGGCTTTTGCAAACTGGACGCATTGTAAAATGTGTCTATTGTGGTGTTTGGGATCTTAACACCCGCATAATCGCCAGATACAGTAAAACCTGTTGTAATCTTATAAACTCCACAAAGTTGCCTGAGGCAGGAATCAAACTGCCTTGGGCAGGGCAAATGTGAGGTGCAGATTTCACCACTGCGCCACCCTACCACCCTTCCTGAGTGAGCCAGTCTTCGCTCATGTAAAACTTGAGTGTGCAATCACATTTGAGAAATCTAAATAAAGCAACTGACCATGAAATGTGCATATTTTTGTCTTAACCCATTATAATACCGGCTATTTGACTAGTACTGACATAAAAGCAGAATATGGAGTGGCAATTAAGGCAAGGAAACCCATGGGAGAGGGGAGAAAACATGCAACACAGTACTGTTACTTGAGACAATGCAACGAGGACCCTAGCACCCATGACAAATGGCACCCAGGGACAGCTCGGGTAGCTTAAGGAGACAGGACAGCCAGCACACTCAACAATTCCATGTAGCCCTTACTGTACACGCCTCACCTGCCCACTGCAGGCAAACATGTTTACATTCAGTGATAACTTGGCATCAGGAAGCCTGGGGTAGTATCTGTCTTTTGCAACAGCTTAATTCACTAATAATAAAAGCTTGCCAATGCATCAACATATAAATATAGATGACATTCCATTTTTGGGTTAAGTCACCTAAAAAAACAAACATCGTAAAAAAATAGTTTTTTTTACATGACCTTACCCAAAAAATGTAATCCATCGATAAAATTGGTCACGAAAGCCTTCGAATTAAAGATAAATATAGGTTAGCGATGTGGGGTGGTGGGGGGAGGCGTAGGGCGCCGAGAGACAGGCCAGCAAACTATCATGTCACGTCTGCCTACAGTGCGGCACACGTCGATGGCACATAATGGTCAATATATATTTTTTGAACCCCATTAAGTGAAAACACATGGTGCCTTTGGGAACTCTATCTTCTCTGCTCATGCCCCACTAAATCCCACAGTCTGAGTTGGAAGTAATGTGTGTGTTCAATTGCATTGTTTACCTTCAATGCTTCACATTAGCCAGGTTTTTAAAGCTTGATATCTACATGGTGACATTAGTAAGATTTCGTGGCGTTAATAATTTAAATGCATACAACATTTTTGGCCTGAAAAAAAAACAGTAATTTGTAGACATGATTTCACAGCGCTAACCATAATTTATCTCGTCATTAAAACTGTGCCCTTTCAAATAACATCCACGTGACTCTGGAGATTTTAACTGTATTTTGAAAACAGCCAAATAATAATATACAAGATACTAGTTTCCAGAAGCTGGGAATTAAAATACATTGGAATTAATGAAAATTACACTAATGAGTTAAACGTAGAACTCCCTGCCACTCTAATTAACATCGCGTGTGCACCGTATCAATAGGGTGCTGGGTTCATCGCAAAAATTGACACGGCACATGTGTAAAATGTGTGGCAGCCGACGTGTGACATGCCTTTTACACGAGTCTTGAGCCAGAATCAACATACATTAACACCTAACCCTACACACAGACCCTAACCCCCTGCAAGCACTGACCCTACACTCATTGACCCTAACACTGCACACAGCAACCTTACACAATGACCCTAACCCTGCTCACACTGACCATACCCATACATACAACCACCCTTGCACACACTGACCTGATTCCATACACGATTACTCTAATTAAACACACACCAACTCTTACCCTTCCACACAAGGCATGACAACAAACCCAGCAATTGTTAAATTATAACTATGGAGTTAAAAATTAATGGTGAATTTTCCCTGCATTTCAGTTGCACAATCGGCGAGTTATGATTAGCTGGATAGGGGTCATACAGTTACAATAGCCTGGTTATATATGGCTGAATTTTGTATTAATGTGATGACTAGGGCACGTTTTATAAGACAACTTGATAAACATGTCTGATAACGAATGTAGCTGGTATGCTTTTATTTATTATTGTCTCAAACATTCATAGTTTCACGTTATTACCTTTTGTCAAATTATTGAAATTAATTTGCTTTAATCATAGGCCAAGCAAACACCTTTCCTTACCTAAATTCCCTGCTGGGTTCCCAGGGATAAGCTATCCAAGTGACAAAGAAGGGCAGAGGCCAGGGCCTCCACTTTATCACACAGTCACAGGCTGCAGTGACTGAGTTTAAAGGCTCACAAATGTTCAATTGTGTTGCAAAACTATAAGAATGAAGTTGCAGAATTTAAGACAGCATGTCATACATATTGGAAGTCAGCACCTTAATTATATCACGGTATCTGTATCTGTGATGTATCCAACTAGCGACTGCTTGCAAACCAATGTCATCGCACATGACCATACACTTTAGGAAGGCCCCAGCTGCCCACTCACCGTTGTTCATCGAGGACTCCATAGTGGAGACAGTCAGGAGCACCAATTTTCTTGGTGTGATTATTGCAAATGACTTCAGCTGGTCAGTCAATGCTGTATCCCTGGCCAAGAAAGTACAACGTCTCCACTTCCTCCGACGACTGAGGAGGGCCAGCCTTCCTCCACTCATCCTCTCCACATTCTACAGGGGAACCATTAAGAGTGTCTTGACCAGCTGCATCACTGTCTGGTTTGGAAATTGCAATGCCTCTGACCGTAAGTTCCTGCAGTGGATAGTAAAGACAGTGGAGAACATCATTGGGACCCCTCTGCCCTCCACCCAGGACATCTACTTCAAATTACCCGCAAAAGGGACCGCAGCATGCGAGCCAGATCTACCAGACTCTGCAACAGTTTCTTTCACCAAGCCATCAGGCTCCTCAATATCATGCTAACCCAACTCTCATCATAACAAGCACAACACAGATGCTCCACCCCCCAAACACACTTATATATACCTGCACTGGCCACTTCACCCTACTCTATATAGTCTGTATCGTCGACGTGTTTTGCCCTGCCCTGTTGAATATGTAATCAGCCTTGTTTTGTTTTTGTACCAAGGACCACGAGAAACGTGATTCGTTATTCTATATACTGAAATTGTATATGGATGGGATAACAGTACATTTCGTCTATCTATCTAACTAAACGCTGCGGTGGACGTCCATCACATGAGCCACAAAATAACAAACAAACCCTAACCTTGGCCTTAGTTATTACGCATAGTCAGCCATGGACTGTCGACTGCCCACCGGTAGGAATCCAACGGAATGCCACAACTCCCTTCAGAGGCATCAGCCTAATTTCCTGTGGTCTCCGTAGCTGGCGCCAAGAGGCTGGAGACAGCCACCTGAGCACCGTGCAGTGATTTATTCCAGCCGTTAATGTCTGGATTGGTAACGATATCTGCACCCATCACACAACTTCTACAATATCTCACACTATGACTGTCTGCTAGTTACGTGACTATTCCAGTCAACCAGTGATCTGTAAAATATTAGAAAACAATTTACACCCTTGCACCAAAGCAATGACATCTTGGCCACATCTAATTTACAAGTAGAAGCTCAATTTGGATGACCAATCTTATTCTATTTAGCTCGGCGTAATGGCCGAGGAGCCACTGTGTCGCCATAGCGGCACGCCGTCTTCACTGCACCTCACCAGTTGCAAAAAGAAGTATGGTGGGTGGGCCCAGCCTGCGACGTAGGCACGACACATTAATTAGGCCGTCGATGCGAATGGTGCGCCTCCATCGATCTGACTGGCTCCCAGGCCAGCTGTGTGCAAGGCCACTCGACACCAGGAGGTCCCTGGGCAACACGTCAAATAAAACGATCGTCTGATTCCTCGGCAGCCTAATGACACAGAGTGACGGTGATGAAGAGGAATGGCTGAGTTGCACCCTGCACACTGCAGTTTGACTCACATTGGTTAAACATAAAGCATTTGTTACCTTGTGCAAATGACTACCTAGGTCACTGTCTGCCAAGTGTAGCTGGAAACTGAATCAGAGACGACAAAAATAACACTACTGCCACTGCGAGCGGCAGGGTGCAGACAAGCATTATCAGTCATTACAGAAATGGTGGCTGCACTCACAACCCCCAAGTGCTGACCGTCGACATGGCGTGTTTATTATTACAATTACTAGGATGCACCAAACTCCACTGCCGCCTAATGGCGGTATCAGCAAGGCTGTTTGAGTCGAGATTGAGACGATAGACAACTCGGGCTTAAAACGACCCAGCACCGCGCCAAATTTGTGTTCGGCCACAGGACATGCTCGTGGCACAATGCAGAGACAGTAATGGCGATGCTATTTATAATGTGGGCCGCCCAATCGGCCAGCCACAGCGCCAGCGTGCAATCCGCCAGCTGTCAGTTCCAATCTCATCACACCTACCAGAGGCTGGGTCAGGGTTGGTAAGGGGGCACAGGGGCATGGGAGGTGCGGGAGGGTGAGCTATGTGAGGGGAGGGGTACTTACGCTTATACGAAAACCCTGTTTACACGCACACCAGTACTTCCGCACCCTGGCTAGTGCCTCTACTAGTAACTGGGCCGTGCGGGCCTGTAAAAAAAACTAAAAAAACATTTTTGCTGATTTTCCGATCTTATCTCCATGTTGTGCCATTCTCTCTGCAGATTTGTGGAGCGCTTTGTGACCCTCGGGTGATAATCACTCTAGAAATGCAATTATTATTACACAACAAATGTTACATTTAAATATTTCCCAATATATGTATTATAAATACTGATAATTTTGCATATTAAATTTTTAGTTAAAAGTCAGATCATATTTTGCATGTTGTTCTGCAACGACGCGTATATTTAAAAAAAGACCCAAATAAAATGTTATACTGTTGCTGATTTTCCGTTCTAATGTCGTTGTTGTTGACGTGCGGTTCTCTCCGCAGCTCTGTGCAGCACTTTGTGACCATCGGGTGAAAAGCTCTCTGTAAATGCTATTAGTATTGCTCGACGCTGGCACGTTGTCGCACTACCGCTTTGACCTCGCTCTCACCATATGATGTACAGACTTCTATTGCAATGCTTTGTGACCCCCGGGTGAAAAGCACTCCAGAAGTGCAATTATTATTATGACAGACCCTGTGAATCTTGACAGTTGTGCACCAAGGTACCATGTGTCAGGCATCAATGTGATATTATGGCCGTCTTGTGTGTGTGTACAGGCGTGTGTGCACGCATGTGTGCTGTGACCGGTTGTGTATGCATAGTACATTGCCTACGGATGGGGTCATGAGATTACGCCTGTTTACCCAGGAAAGCCTCACTGAGCTTCAATGATTATTTTTCAAAAAGGTACTGCGAAATTTTCACAAAGTAATTGGTGGTGTCATTAAAATATAGGCAAACATAGAGCGTTACGCCAGCATACAATGGCCTCCAAATCTTTCAATGACATCAAAACTTTAATGACCACTGCGAAGCAGACAATATATTTCATCTCATCTCATTATCTGAAACCGCTTAATCCTATATAGGGTCACGGTGAGCCAGAGCCTATCCCGGAAACACAGGGCGTAATGCAGGAATACACCCGACGACGGGACGCCAGTCCATCGCCGGGCATTGCGGGACAATTTTAGTCTGCGAGCCAATCAACCTATCCAGGAGCATGCTTTTGGACTGTGCGAGGAAACCGGAGTACCCGGCGAAAACCCACGCGGACACGGGGAAAGCATGCAAACTCCACACAGAAAGGCACCCGAGCCGTGAGATTCGAACCCGGGACCTTCTTGCTGTGAGGCGTCAGCGCTAACCACTGGGCCACCGCGCCGCCCGACAATATTTTTTATGGTTAATTAATTCTGGTGTTAACCACATGGACAGATACGTTGTGTAAAAATTTAAAAAATGCCTCACCGCCGAATACAAGAGCATCTATAAATGTGTCAATAGTGGTAGCCTAAACTGTAAAAACCGTTCTTCATCGAGGCCGCTATATATAGAGATGGGCAGTGGTCAACAGCACGCGGGTTAAATATGGTTTTGAGTGGCTGGCCAGAAAATACAGTGTTGAGAAAAAGTTTGTAAACCATATAGAAAATTCCATAATGGAATCAGATCTTCATCAAGGTCCTAGTAATGAAGAGAACCTGATTAAACAAATATCTACGTTTTGACTGACTTGGTGAGAAAAATTATCCAACATTATTTTTTTTTATCAGAAAAGTATGTGAACCTCGAGGTTATTCAGCTTAATTAAGTGTGGTAATTAAGAGTCCAATTATTTAAATCAATGGGATGACAATCAGGAGTGAATTTGGGTGGCCCTGTCATATCTCTTAAAAACAAATTTTGGTCATCACCATCAGTCTGGTCTTCACCACATAGCTATGCGGAAGCGTGTCAAGCCCCAATCAAAAAAGTTGTTGATGCTCATTAGTTTGGGTACGGTTAGAAAACCATTTCTAAATATTTTGGGCTTATCATGAATCCACTGTCTGGTAGATAGCATATAAAGTGAGAACATTAAACACCATTGTTACTTTTCCTAGTCATACTAATAATAATAATTGCACTTCTGGAGCACTTTTCACCCGAGGGTCACAAATTGTTGCCCAGGGCTGTGGAGAGAATGGCATGTCAACAACATCAGAGTATCGCTGAATTCCATTTTTTGGGTTAGGTCACGTAAAAATGTTTGACATAAACCCTACACCACCCGACAATGGCCAATTGGTAAAGTATGTCAACGTGAACAAAACGTGCCAATTCTTCACTATCGCAGCACACCGGTGTGTTGGAGAGCAAACTCGCAAGATTTACAAAAGAAATACGACGTTTCGCTTATAATTGCAATCAGCCTCATCAGGCAACCAACTTGAGACTAGTCGCTTCAGAATAAAGAGAAACCGTTTCGATCTCCCTATATGGGGAGGTTGTGAGGTCATCAAACGCACGCTCGCTCGTGTTAGGATCTAATGGGGCGGTTGGGGGATGTGGCAACAATCACAGAGGTATTGAAAGCTTGGTTAATTAAATTAGCTTAGTCAGGTGTTACAAATTATGCGAGTCTTATTGGACAAAGGGCCAAGATTGTCAATTTAGCGTAATCAGAAAGTGTTATGCAACGGGACTGTGTTAGCGTAACAGGATATGCGTAAGATATAAAATGTATAGTTTGAAAAAAGTTTTTTTTTAAAACAGCATTTATTTTTAGAGTTATCAGAACGATTAAAATATTTTATTTATATTACTTTCAATAGACTCTCAGAATAGTCTAGACTAATAGCGATTAGTTATACATAATCATTTAATTTATAGAGCACCCTTCACTCGAGGGTCACAAAGCGATGCACAGAGCTGTGGAGAGAACGGCATGTCAACAACATCAGGACAGTTCAACTGAAAGTCAAATAGTAGCAATAAATTATAGGACATATAGTAAACGGGAAAAAATAATAATTCTTCAACAAACAAGGAAGGAATAAATGATTCCGAGCAGGCGTAGGTCGGCAGAAAGCCGAATCAACAGTCCTAGCCAGAGGGCTTGAAAGCCTTACGGAATAACTGAGTCTTGAGACGAGATTTGAAGATGCCCAGGGATTTAGCTAAACGAATCACCCAAGGAAGGGCATTTCAGAGTATGGGAGCAGTGCGCGAGAAGGCTCTATCACCCATCGAATGGAGGTGCGATTTGGGTACGTAAGGTAAGCCCGTAGTGGCTTAAATGAAAAACGTTATGTTTAGTAAAAACCAAACACTGCATTCCAACATAAGAACCTCATCCCAATCGTGTGGCATGGTGGTGGGAATATCATGGATTGGGGCTGTTTGCTACCTCAGGACTTGGACGGCTTGCCATAATAAACGAAACCATGAATTAATATTTTACCACAACATTCTATGGGAGGATATCGGGGAATCCATCCGTGAGCTGAAAATTTACAGAAAATGGATTATACAGTCCCCGGCGATGGACTGGCGTCCCGTCGTCGGGTGTATTCCTGCCTTACGCCCTGTGTTTCCGGGATAGGCTCCGGCTCACCGTGACCCTATATAGGATTAAGCGGTTTCAGATAATGAGATGAGGAGATTATACAGTAGGACAACAATTTTAAATACCCAAAAAACTCTAAAACAGAATTGCTCAAACAGAAGGCAGTTTACCTTCTGGAATAGCCAAGTCACCATCCAGACATTAACACAATTGAAATATTGTGACAGAACCTAGAGTGAGCAGTTGATGCAAGAAATCTTGCAAATATCTAAGTTGAAGCAGTTCTGGGAGGAATAGGCCAAAATTATTTTAAGCAGCTATGCAGGACTGATCAACAATGACAGGAAACGTTTGGTTGAAGTTATTGCTGTTCAAACAGGAGCGACCAGTTACTGAAAGTAGAGGTTCACATACTTTTTTAAACAAAGAAGTTGAATGTTGAATAATTTTTCTCAATAAGTAAATGAAAATTATATTTTTCCACATGCTATTTGTTCAATCAAGTTTTCTTTATCAATTATTAGGACTTAGATGAAGAAATAATCACATTTTAGGTAACATTTTAGATAGAAATACAGAAAAATTTAAAGATTTCACAAACATTAATCAGGCCGTGAAAAATTGGCGAGCCACAAGGTCCTAAAACATCTATTTAGTAGGCAACAAGGCATGAACTGACTTGTAGATCCAAAGGCCACGGTGACAGTGCTAGACAATCCAGCAGCACACAGGCCTCAGTGTTAATTCAAATAAGCAACACAATATGCGTGTAATTACTTGCGGTTTATATGTGCAAGTGGAATGTTCAGTTGCAAGCTAGGTGGCATAAAATAATGAATCTCAGTAGCTACACATTCCATTCATTTAACAAATCAGTGGTGCGATGTCTGATTATGGCTGTGGTTAACAAATATTATATTGCTGGTTTGGAAATGCTGAGAACGCTACGTTCTGAAAATTATTTTTAAAATATCGACATGAAAATATTAGATTTTTTTATGGGGCGCTAATTGTCGTGGGTTGCGAACTTCCACCTGAATCACCACCGAGCAAATCTGGAGTCTTGGCGCCATGCCCGGCCAGCCAGTTGGTACAGACAGAGGCACGCCAACTATTTCACTGTTGCGGCACAGGGACACCGACAGACTGGGCACAAACTCAGCATGACCCTGGGCATATGTACCCATTGTGACCGCCGCGTATTACCCTCCGCCAACCCTGCACCACGGGAACGCTATTTTCACGGCGGCTAAGCCATAGGGTGACACACTTATATGGGAGGCAAGGAGGGTGAGCATGAGACAGAACGATTGAATGGGCGTTGCATCGCCTATCACTACTTACCGATATCTGTCTCAACACTGCCCTCTGTTGGATAATGGCGGTACTTGACACGCGATTCAGTTCTTACAGCTCATCCAACCCCCCAATGGTAAATACCACAAATAACTTGCGACCGAAAACTGAAAGGAGCCATACGTTGGATTGTAAAGGGCCAGCAGTAAAACTAGTCAATGAAATGCTAGCATTAACTCTATCCCCAAACAACCAGGCAATCAGCCACGAGAACTCGACATTCCCCTGGCCCAACTCCTACCCCAGGCCCACTTACGGCACGTAGCCACGACACCCTTTTCACCATGTGGTTCATGATAAGTCTTGGTGTTCAAAGTGTGACATTTGTAAATATACAAAGGAGGCTTGAAAACAAAAACAGCTATTCTCTCTGATGTAAACAGTTTGAAACAATACCTAACATATCACAAGCAGTCCAGATTAATACAGAGAAATGGATTTAATTGAAAATGTATAAAATAGTTAATGTTAAAAATATACTGGCCCAAATTACGGTACAAATAAATGGAAATGACACGTGCTTTGGCGATGGCATTGCAATTACTTAAACCACTTCTAAGCAGCCTCACTCAATTTCCATGTTCATTACCCAAAAAAACTCTTGGCAGTGTGAGCAAACTGTCTTATACTGATGCTAATTTTGATAATGAAAAGTCTTAAGGTGAGCTCCACTGGCCAGAATTGTAAAAATAAATGCGCACATTCAAATATCTTTGTTAAACATGAAACGGTTAATGTTGGGTTAATAGCAAAAAATGTTGGCCGAAATAATAGAGCGGGTTAACCACATATCAATATGGATCATTGAATTGGCTACTGCACGCTACATTTCAAGCACTGCTGTTGTAGGTACACTTAAGCTGTAAATTCCACTGTCCCACATGAGCATTGAGGCTTAATGAGAAAAAAAGACTTCAAAGTTAGACTAACAATTATTCTACTTAAGGGACTGACATACACTTTAATAAACCAATGCAGCGAGATAACAAGAGCACTGTCAGAGCACCTATTACTGCTGAATCTTCTTTTCATAATACATTTTCAGACTCCTGCAGGATACGCCCAGACACAGCGCCACAAGAGATACTTGTCTGTGGGTCGCATTTTCATTAAAACAATGGTGCTAAACGCAGTGGCCCTATTATGAGTTGTGTTAATTGTGCCAAATACTATTCATTCACCAAAGGCAATGTACTGCGAGGGCCTGTGCTGACACGTGCCCAAGCCACGCCGACATGAGCGCTGTCTGCTCAGAAATGAGCTTCTGCACAGTGCGAGCCACCCCACCGTGTAAGCCCTCTGTTAGGTCCTTTTGACCTCTTCCATCCTAACAAACACAATAGCAGCCTCATGTGACTTCTTTTAAGATGGCTCATTTCCGATTCAATGCACCACCTGACACGTGGCACCACTTAAAGTAAAAAACGTATACAAGAAGCAGGGATAAGGAACTCAACATATGTGCCACTGCATCTCTCCGAAAATGCTTTGTGAGTCACTGCCAAAACAGTTTCTGGAAGACACGCTAAATTTTCAATAGAACTGTATGAGCAACAAAGTAAATTTTCTGTCACCCACTTTATTGCGAAAGGTCGGCTACGTTAAAGCACGGGGTCAAAATCAGCTGGGAACGGCTAACGGGACGTATTGGTCTACGTGGCAGTGGTCCAAATTGGTCTCGCAGAGCACGGCGTTAATGCTGCATGTGGGTAAAGTACTTTGATCGGGCAGCAGACACAAGCATGGAAGGATGAAACAGGGAGCCCCAGATGATCCCTCAGGCCCTGGCATTGTATCGAACCCAAGTCCCATCACCCCCTACTTAGACCTGAAGTGACAACCACTGCTACTCCAAAAAATACCAATGTTGGCAATCCAAATCGTTAAAGGGACCCACAAGGTGGGGCGTGATGGGCAAGCGACTTTATTAGGCACATAACGATTCAAGCTACCACCAAATCAGGGTGGACATTCAGTGGCAAGACTCAATTCAAGAATTGCTTCAAATTGTATTTTAATGTCACACCTCTAGAGGCTGCAGGATTCATGTGAATCCGATTATGCAACAAGTCCACAAACAACATTTGATTTGCAGCGTGTGTTATGAGTGGAACAATCAATGTTAACTGATGAAAGTGGGAAAAGGGGCAAACTGGGCTAGTTTGCCCAGTTTGCCCACAGTCTCTTCAGAGACACCCACCTTGAGTAGACTTGTTTTGGTTGGTTAAATTCTGCTGTCACAGTTTAACTTTACTTTATGTGCATGACTGGCACAGCTGATCATCACTGTCAGCATTTTCCTTCTATGCTTGCATTTTGCACAAAAACAATTAACATGACAAATGGGTTTTTGCGCGTATGTTCAGTGTGTGGCCTATGTGTGCGAGTACATGTTTATCGTTGGCGTATATGTGAGTGTATTTTGTATGCAGTATATGATACACCATTGAACAGTGCAACCAAAATCAACACTGCGATATTCCCGGCAATATTGTCCATTTTTTTATCCCATAATGTTGTCCAAAAAATGCCACACTTTTACTGCGAGGGAACATTAAACAACTCTATTTTCTCACAAGGGCATCACTTTTCTCCGTAGTTTTGTACGACTTTCAATACAGCCTGTTATTGATGTTGGTTTTCACAGCAAGATGATAATTGCTTTCCAAACATGTTCTTTTAAGATATCCATATGGTACGCTCCTCCTTTTCCTTTCACGATGTTTCTTTTACCTGCTACGTTGAAGGCATCCTCAAGCCTACTGAATATGCTGAAAGCACGGCTTTGGAATGCAATAAGCTTACCCATTATTTTGTGCTTAGGAGCCGTGATTACGGGTAAATATAAGGAAAACTAGAAATTGTAGAATTTTAAATATGCAACAGTTCAACCAGGTATTCATATTTACAGTATTTAATGAATATTCACTCAACGTGGAAGGTATTCGTTTGAACAGATCACTTGAAGATGTGCGTGGAAATCACAGAAATGTAGGGAAAGAGAAAGGCAGCTATGGGGATTTTCCAAGCACTGCATCCTATATAGTATGATGTTACTGACCGATTAATTAACGAGTGATTTGTTTTTAGCTGTGGAAGAAAACTGGAGAACCCAGCGGAAACGCACTGAGAACAGGGACAGAATACACAAACTCCACACAGAAAGGTGTCGCAGGCAGGAATTGAACAGCCTCCGGCAGGACTCTCCTTCTGTGAACTGCGGATATTAGCAATGGGCACACCGTGCTGCCACTTTCGTAGCAAAGTGTAGCAAGAGACTACGTGACTCATCGCAAGAGCACTGCCTCTCACCACGCATTACCATCGTCTCTCACCGTCGTGTACGAAAAATTATCAAAAGCTTTCCACGAATTGTAACCCCCCCCCCCACTATAGAAAGGGTTATGAAAAAATTGCCGTGATTAATCAAATTACGACATTTAAACCCGCAATATTTAAGGGTCTGCTGTACTGCCTAAGCGCCTATGTGGTTGTGCAGCAGGGAACTGTGCTATGAATTCACCAGTGACAGTTTTATTCCAGCTCATGACCGATAAAATTGAGCAATACTTTAACCAGTCCTGGGCTTTGCCTATGTCGACTCAGCCGCACAGTCCTACATAAATACCTGTGGCACCGTGTAAACATTAGCATTGAAGAGGCAAAGGTGATCAGAAATGGTGCTGGCCACCAACCTAAGTGTGCCATGCTGACCTAGATAGGTGCTCGATAATAACACTTAAACCCACAATGCATTAAGGTTATGGCGGGGGGATCTCTGTTTGTTTTATAAGGAATCATCTTAGAAGAGTGAAACGCATGTTCATTGTCTGAGTAGCGAAACCTAATGCCTCATCTCACAAACGCAGTCGTCACGGTGACAGTGTTCAGTAAACATACACGTGTAACAAAACACTCGCCCATATAATCATGCGTAATCGTGCGCTGCTCTCAGACTCTGGAACGCCTATCCATTGGAGATTCGGTCAGCTGAGTCACTAGACATCCTCTAATCTTGTCTTAAGCCCTCTGGCTCGGTTTATTGATGTGGCTGAATGTTGTGCTGGGATGATAGCTCTCTGCCGACCTGCGCCTGCTCGGGAACAATTATTCCTTCCTTGTTTGTTGAAGAATATTTTTTTCGCTTACTTTATGTCCTGTTATTGCTACAAACTGACTTTCAGTTGAACTGTCCTGATGTTGTTGACATGGTGTTTTGATGATTGCTTCGAAAAGCTGCTTTTTCGGGACAGCCGCGTCGATCGCTTCCTCTCTCCACCTCGCGACGTTTCGCCCACACATTGGAGGCATCCTCAGGCAGTGTGCGTGTGTCATGTGTGCGACTCCTATTTATTTGTAGGCACTATGTATGTGTCGAGTCCCCTCCACAGAGTTGCTGCATTCCAGGATCAATGGACGACTGTCAGGGTCCACTTGAAAGGGTTCTATTGTCTTGCTCACACCCCGGAATCACATTAACCCCATCCTGTTCCATCTGTGACTAATCTCTTAGTTTGCATCTCACGGAAGACGTTCCCAAACACTTGGTGATTCCCCTCCGATGTCTGCATTTCAGAGCTCTATATCTATGCAATACTGGCTTGAATGACTGGCCTCTAGGTTTGGCTGAGCTTCATTCTCATTTCTTGTTTGCGGTTCATAGTCTTTTTTGTCTTGTGAATCTCGATTGCTTCACGAATTAATCTTGGGCCTCTATGGCGGATGTCTGCTAGTACTTGCGAGTAATCTTGGACCTTTATGGCGGATGGCTGCTAGTAATCGCGAGTACTAGCAGAGGGGAATAACCAAGTGTTTGGAAACTTCTTTCATGAGATGCAAACTAGGAAATAAGTCACAGACGGAACAGGATGGGGTTAATGTGATTCTGAGGTGTGAGCAAGACAATGGATCCCTTTCAAGTGGACCCCGACAGTTGTCCATTGATCCTGGAATGCAGCAACTCTGTGGAGGAGACTCAACACGTACACAGTACTGACATATAACTAAGAGTTACACACGACATACGCACACTGCGCCTGAGGATGCCTCCAGTGTGAGGCGAAACGTCGCGGGGTGGAGAGAGGAAGCGATCGCCGTGGCTGTCCCAAGAGAGCAGCTTCTCGAAACAATCATCATGCATCCAGCCGTGAAAACCTACATCATGACATGCTGTTTTTGTCCACAGCTTAGATTTGTAAAAAAAAAAATTCCAAAAAAACTGTTACGTTTGCTGATTATCCATTCTCATGTCGTTATTGTGGGCGGCGCGGTGGCCCAGTGGTTAGCGCTGACGCCTCACAGCAAGAAGGTCCCGGGTTGGAATCTCTCGGCTCGGGTGCCTTTCTGTGTGGAGTTTGCATGCTCTCAACGTGTCCGCGTGGGTTTTCGCTGGGTACTCCGGTTTCCTCCCACAGTCCAAAAGCATGCTCCTGGATAGGTTGATTGGCTCGCAGACTAAATTGTCCCGCAATGCCCGGCGATGGACTGGCGTCCCGTCGTCGGGTGTATTCCTGCCTTACGCCCTGTGTTTCCGGGATAGGCTCCGGCTCACCGTGACCCTGTATAGGATTAAGCGGTTTCAGATAATGAGATGAGATGTCGTTATTGTTGACATTGTTCTCTGCAGCTATATGCAGCGTTTTGTGACCCTCGGGTGAAAAGCACTCTATAAATGCAATTATTATTATGATGTGCACTTTTAGATATTATTCATTGTCCCGGGAAAATACCTTGGAGTGCATTCTTCATCTGATACTGGAGCCAACCTGAAAGGTAAGAAAAATAAGTAGTGAGCACACAGCCTGATCATTCAGCTCGAACTACACGCGGCACGCATTAGCCACAGCAAAATACAACTTTTAAGGGTTTTCAGAGAGACAGCCATACACATAGCGACTGGCATGGGTTGTGTCAACGTGTGGACTAGCGTTAGCACCCCCGCTGATGCCATATGACATGTTTACCAGTCACCTTACCCTCATGGCTGGCATAAAGTTTTAATGTCCTTGCGGTCCGGTGAGCTCTAATTCAGAGATAAAGATACGATCCCTGTGCTCGGGTGACACATACAGTACAACCGTTATCATGGCAAAGGATGTTCTTCATCAAGAAACTCAGTCATATCAATTACAACCAACAGGGCCACTGCCCAAGCTCAATGTCCACCTGGGATGTCATCAGCAGCATGGTGTGAAGACGTTAAGAGATCCCAAATGTAGTCAGCAGGAACCTTTTCCAATGCAAAAGCATAACGATCTGATCCACGACTCTTACAAAGCCACAGGGGCATTGTACGGCAGAGGGTTTTTTAAAAACCAGTCGTGATTGCTATCCCCGTTCAAACCCAGTACACGGTGTCATTTTCCAATTTAGGTTGTTTGTACTCGCTGGGAAACTGCTTTTATTGGCCAGAGCACAGCGAGGTGCAGTGTTGCATGAATTGTAAAACTATAATCCGGTGCAACACAGAGAGTGGAAACACAGTGGCTTATTCGGCCCACCAGACAATGAGGCCTGGCCACCAGACACACTCTCATGTTACCCCAGCAATAGCGACCTCTCCATCAATGCCAAAACAAGATGCTTCATGGGAGTGTTCCACTGAATTTCCTTAAGTAGTTAACTGTTGTGAACTTGTGTTGGCTTTATGATGTTTTGTCAGCTTGTACTGTGTTGTTGGGCATGTCTGACGTTTTCTCTTACATAAACGGCACACAGTACAATCAAAAGATAAATCAATAGTAGCACTGACCTCCGTGATAAATGATGAGAATGTTAACATGCGGGAGTCCAACGTTTATAACTATGACATTAAGCTCGTGTGATAGGCACTGCTCAAGCACTTTCCACAAAACGGTAGTGAAACCTCTAACAGAACCAGGTTAATCCGCTGCAGATATTGGTGTGCCCTCTTTCAACTTCAAATACTACGAATCTGACACGAGTAGTTTCGCTCATGCAAAATATAAACAAATGTATATGTTGTTGCTTTCAGTTCGAAAACTTGTTGTATCACAGGAGTCCCGCATCCAGAACTTGCTAGTTTAATGGGTATTTTCTGGCAATAATTAACAGCTATCAATCTAAGTGCTGCTACATTTAACAGTCAATTCTCAGGTGACAGTGAAGGCGTGATGTATCATCTCACGCGTGGCGCTTATATTCGTTAAAAGAGGGGGAAAAGTGTTAAAAATAATAATGATAAAAATGCTAAAAACTGTGTTGCGAAAAATGTTTGGGGACGTCAAGTGCTTTATTGAACGTAAAGGCACACATTATAAGAATAAAGAGACTGCCTGGATTTTCAGGTGTGCCAACCTGCTATGCGATGGCAGTGATCTTGCAATGTTATTAGTACAATGGGCTTAAATTCCAGAGGTCCTCAGTTCGATTCCACCTTTGGTGTGGCAGCTGAAATAGTATAAGCTTCCCATATGTCAACCAACTCTTTCCCATCTCTGCTGCCTTTGTCCACCTAGCAGTGCAAATGCATGCACCGGTGGGTCAATCAGGTAAATTGTAGGCACTCTGACCCCCTCTAACACAGTCTGTCGATGAAGACGAGGACAGCAAATACTACACGCGAGTTTGCTGCACAGGAGGCTGTTCTAAGTGCAGTAGTGTGTGATGACAATTGAAGGCTTGACCCTTTTACTTATTATAATGACAGCTGAAGGCAACAGGGGCAGAGGATGTGCAATACTAGCAGCTTGTCCATGACAAAAATAAAAGGACTAATGCTTATGGCTCATGGACCAAGGGGCTTTCATAAAAGTTGAGGCTGAAAACACTAATGGCAACAGTGGAAGGAGTCATTCCTCTTCCCAGTATTTCGAAGTAGGGTCACAATTCAGCATCGATATTCATACATTGATTCTTTTTTTAACATTATAGTGACAGGTCGTACCTCTAGCAGTGGAGGAGGAGTGTCACGCCATCACACAAATATTATTTATAAAGAAACATTCATTTTTACCCATGTAATTTGATGTATGTATCCATTAATATTCAATATAAATTTATGAACTGATGCCTCATTCCACCCCGAGTAGCTATCTGCAGTGATGCAAAAGTACAACTCAACAAAAAGCTCACCATATATTGACAAAAGTAGTATTCAAAAAAATGTGGTGACTATTTACTTGATTTTCACAGTGAAAACAAAACAATGATTGGTTGTTCCATATTGCAAAACTGCAGATGTTAAACATCTGTTCACTTTTATGTTGTGTCCTTTAGGCTTGAGTCAAGCAAATGAATTTAGTTATTTAATCTACCGTAGATTGGCAGGCATCTGCCTCATTTGCGTCAATGCCTTGGGCTCTGTGACTGTCAATGGCGGCAACCTGTAGACCGTGGGAAAAATCCTCGCTGTGGAACGTGGTGCCTCACAAGAGCAGATTTGGACCCAGTTTCTCACAGTTGAAGGCACGCAAGAAATGATCAACTGCAACCGCTGGCAACTCGGGACGGGCACAGTACAGGGGAGCTCTGCGACATGGGTCTGATGTCAATAAATGCTTTCAGTGTTTGTCGGCAGAGTTTTTAGTTTGGTGGGCAAACCCCATACGGAGATACATGTGAGGCAGCTGGGCTAATTATTATGCAGACATGAGCTAACAGATGCTCTGCGGCATAGATACCTGGGTTTAACTGCTGTAACGCGCTCAGCAGAGCAAAAAAACATGGCTTAATAAATATAAACACTGATTGCTCCCTCATATCACATCAATGGATCGAATGTGAAAATCATCTTTCTGTGTCCAAGGTCGTTATAAAAGAATGTACTAAACGGAGGCTTTATAAACAAAATGGGGATATCATAACAGATCAGAAGCAGGGCAAGGGGACCTGGAACCATCTCTTCCTCTAGAGTTGTGGGTATCATGGGTGGAAATCTTACGAGCAGAAACAATAAAATATTTTTATTTTTATTCTGAATTTTGTAGTGAGAATCGGCTACTGCTTATAAAAATATCTGCATTTCTAGAGAGCTTTTCACCCGAGGGTCACAAAACGCTGCACAGACCTGTTGAGAGAAAAGCATGTCAACAATAGCATCAAAATAATGATTGCTTTGAAAAGCTGTTCTCTCGGGACAGCCACGTCGATGGCTCCCTCTCCTCTCCTCGCGACATTTCGCCTCTCAGGCGCAGTATGTGTGTGTAGTGCCTGTTGCTCCTTTATGTATGTGGGTACTATGTATGTGTCGAGTCATCTTTTGTTTTGTGAGGTCTACATCTGAATCACATTAACATTAATTTCCTTATCTTATTCCGAAAGTACAACTCAACGTTACGTTTCATTACAATTATGTAGCCTGTGTCAAAGAACATTATGGAAGGTTTGCCATGGAAACTGCTATATGTAGATGACTTAGTTGTGATGGCATATATCAAAGAACAGCTAAGCAATAAATTAGTTGGCCGGAAGGATTGTTTAGAAAAAAAATGGATGAAAGTGAAAGTGGCAAACAAAAGTGATGTGCAGTGAAAGATAGAAAGAGACTGTAGAAAGAAACTACAAGTGGCCATACGGAGTATGCACAAAGAATGTTAAAATCAATGCCATAGAATGCAAAACATGCCAGAAATGGATTCATAAAAATCTATTTCTCAAAATTGAATTTAAGTATAGGAACGGACTTGGCTGTTCAAATGTAAGAAGAGAGAAAACAAAAGTGTTGAAAATGGAGAAAAATATGATGATTAATGAGGAAAGGGAACTAGAAGTTTTGCTATCCAGGGGATGTTGTAAGTGCAGGAGGAAGCGTAGACGCAGCAGTAACAGCGAGAATATAATAAGGCTGGAATAAATGTTGTAAATTATCACCAATTCTGACGAGAAAATAAAGTTCACCAAAACAACGAGGAAAGATATATTTATTGCGTGTTTGCAGTGTAATGATAAATGGAGCAGAGACATGGAATATAGAAGTATATATCGAAGATATGTTCGAAGGAACAGACATGAGCATAATCAGATGGATGCATGGAGTTTCCCTAAAGGACAAGAAAGCCAATGTATAATTAAGAGCGCATACAGGTATAGCGAATATAACGGATGTGTTTAGAAAGAGAAGTTTGAGATGGGTCCGGCGATGGACTGGCGTCCCGTCATCGGGTGTATTCCTGCCTTACGCCCTGTGTTTCCGGGATAGGCTCCGGCTCACCGTGACCCTGTATAGGATTAAGCGGTTTCAGATAATGAGATGAGATGAGATGGGTAGATCATGCTGAGATTAAAAAAGATGATAATTGGATCAAAGCTGGCATGAAATTTGAAGTGGAAAGTGGAAGAGTTGGTACAGGTAGACAAATCAAAACATGGACAAATTAAGTGGGAGACAACCTTAAGAATTTGGGCTTAACGACAGAGGAGGTAAATGATAAGAAAAAGTGGAAAAGAATGATCCTTGGTAATGGTATTCCCGGACCTGAAATTAGGAAAAAAGCCATAAGGATGATAACACGAAACGGGCAAATCTCTCCTGTAGCTACAAGTGAGCAAGACACTTGCGAACTGTCACAACAGACAGATAGATGTTTATTATTGTAGTAGAAAAATACCCAGTGAGCTTACAAGCACTTGAAGGGATTACTACGATACAACAAACACGCGAGTTGTAAATATATATATATATAAAACAAATTAACCAAACAAAAGAAAAAACAACAAAAACTATTCACACACAGAACTGCACATAATAAACCAAATAAATAAACACAGTTAAACATTACAATGGGTAAAAAATAAATAATAGGTAGCATATTGCATTGAGAGGGAACGAATGCAACATTAGCAACATTTAAAACACAAATCACTATTTTCAACCACACTTTGGCAGATGTTCGAATTTTAATTGGGATCTAAGGTTGCTTATCGAAGGTAGTGACTGTAGCTTCAAGCTCAAGGCAATATTGTTCCAAAAACGTGGGGCAGCCACCACAAAAAGCCTTTTCCCCATATCTTGATGTGAATCTAGGAACTTTGTTAATCTGTATGATGAACAAATCATTCATTAAAGGTCCCATTAATTCAGCCATTCACCATGGCACGATGATATGCATTTCAAGGGGCAGGACAGGCCAAGACAAGGTCTGAGAAATGTTTCTGCCTGTATGCTTCCTTGTTCACAAAAGCACGAAGCCTCTCACCACACCATTTGAGGCCGGAATGTGCCAAACACAGGCTCCCACTGTACAGCCGACCCGCTGGCACAGCGCAACACAAAGGGGGTCCTTGCACGGCAGTGGTGTACCAGCTACCGGGCAATTCGAGGAAGCATTCGGCATTATTAAGAACGGTGTCATCCCAACCATCCCCAGTTTCGAGCCGAGTCCATACACTGTGGGGTATTAAGCTCTGGTGGCCCGTTATTCAGGGGCTGAGTGACAATGTACAATGCACCTCATGCAGCATGATCAGAAATGTATAACTATGCAACTGGGTGGTGCGAGGGTTACAAGGCAACGCTTCACCATCGCAAGACAACTTACCACTGTGAGCTTGATAACATGAGCATCATTTATAGAAGCTGTCCCATGGTTAGTCGAACACCTGTGATAGGAATATGGAATTTCCATCAAAGGGTTTGGGCTGTGAATAGGTAGGCAGGAAACCCATGCCCTTTAGCTCAGTGACATTTGACATTTAAAACACAAAATTATTCACATTTTAGCAGTACGCGAGGCAGGGTACAATTGGAATGTGTTGCTAACGGGCGTCTGTGGCATCTTGCAGCAAAAGCCAAACACCCAGCCCAGCACACGCCTCTGTGAGTGCCATATATAGAGCGGACTTCACCAAAACGCAGCTCCCCGTGCTGGACACAGCCACAGGTCCCACAGGCCTAGTATTAGCGTCACAGTGCCAAGCATCTCTGCATTGCAGCGATGACGATAAACGGCTGCCTGTACATTGAAAATCGACTCAACAAAACCAGCTGATGATCGAGAATAACAAAACCTAAAAACACCTCAATGCAGGACTCTCAGAATAAGTAAGTCTTGAGTCTCAGTAAGGCTTAGCTAGGTCAGTAATGGGCGCTATAAAGAGATGTGATGATGGAGTGGCAGCCGTGTCCAACAGAATAGGCGCCATGGAAGTGAATCAAGCGTACGGTGGATTGCTACACCGCAGCACTTTTCAAGAAACACCGACGGCTTGCAGGAGTCCTGCTTGGACTGGTCAGAAACATCTACAGTGGATTGCTGCTGAAATAGCAATGATGGAGCAGTGATCAACTCGTGTCCACAGCTCTGAGCCAGTGGTTGAACTTCCACATTACGCAAGTGAAGCAAATTAATCTTTAGGGCGTTATTGACTTAACCTCAAGGGATCAGCAAGTCATCACTCGCCGGGAATTAATCTAGTGTCTGTGAGATGAGCGCTCGACCGCCATGCCGCTAAGGGACTCGCAACAAGCAATCAGGCACCAGATTGGGAAATGTTCACCGTCAGGTCGATATATATATATGTTTGCACCACGACGAATTGGCAGACTTCACAACCCTCGTAAATATCAAGTTCCTGTTGACGTGTCGTTGCTAGGCACTCACGCGAGCAGGTAAAACGCACAACGGACGTGGTAGTGGCAGTTGTCTTTAGCTTTACAAAGGCCGCATTGCACTGGTCAAGACGGAAAGAAAGGAAACGTGAAATGTTACCACCTATCTCTCAGGATCAGTATCAAGTTGGTTGACAAACCCATAATCAGTCCGCCGTACCACCAAGATGCCCACGGTAGGGAAGTGTGAGGAGAGTTCATGGCGCCGAGGTCCATGGTTGCTTATGGACCTCATTCAAACCATACTGCTCGTCCAAAGGACAAGTTGGCGATACGTTCACATACTCTGTCTCACGCACACAAACGGTGGGGCTAATTATACCCGGGTACATCATACGCATTTGGTGCAGGGTGGGGTTGGGGATGAGGCAGTGGAGGCGGCAGCAGCAGCCGCAACTCAGTAAAGGCTGCAGGGTTTGGCAAGGCACTAGTGAAAGTCAAGCGTCTACTCTGCAGGCCGTAGCAATCCACCCTACCAGTTCTACATTGTGAAAGAGACTTCGATTGCAATGCCAGAGGTGCAGTGGTGGCACGACGGTTCACGTACGGTGAAACCTCCCTGGGGACTCGAGCTCGACTCCCCCGGCTTTCGCCAACACGTACCCGCCAGAGTGTTAAATTATGGTCAACCAGATCCTCTCATCCGTGAAAAGTACGGCGAGGCCTTCACCTAACACTGTATCGACAAAAGGTTGAATACAGTCTCAATGGGATCTCACCCAGTTATAAATAAACACTTACACACTCATTGACAGATGGTGCCCCCCCTGCGATCTCAGTGCCCAACAGCTTCAGATGGCGCGCGCACGCACGGGCTCTTCCCACCGCCTTATTTTATTGGAGCGGAATCCCCCCCCCCCCCGGTGATGGAGGTCAAGGAAGTCTGCAGTCCTTGAGTCCTGTGTACTAAACAGACCCCACACTCTTATGTACATAAGGACCTGAGTGAGACAAGAGACACATATAGAGGGAAGAAAAGTGGAGAGAGGTGACATGGAGAGGTGACCATGGGTGAGAGATGATCATTGGTGAGAAGTGACCATGGGTGAGAAGTGACCATGGGTAAGAAGAGACCCGCGTGTACGTACTTCCTGTTCTGCTGCGGCTGGGTCTTGGCGCCACGCTTGCCCCTGGAGCGTTTCTTGCGCGCCTGGATGGACAGCACTGGCAAAGGAGACACATCAACGGTGGTTACATTGAGGGTGGTTACGGTGATAATGGTAGTGCTGCTGCTGTAGGCAGCGTTCTGCTGCTGCTGCTGTTCCAGATGATAATCACGGTGCTGATGGTCCTGCTGCTGATGATAGTACTACTAATGTAGATGCTGCTGCTGCCACCATTTTTTTGCAGCTCCACCGTTGTTGCGGGTGGTGCTGCTCATGAGGATGCGCTGCTGTTGCTGCTACTGATGATGATGACTGCTTATGTTGCGGCTCGTAATGGAGCTGTTGCTGATGGTATAACTACTGCTGATGGTGCAACTCTTGCTGATGGTATAACTCTTGCTGATGGTATAATTGCTGCTGGTGTAACTATTGCTGATGGTATAACGCCTGCTGATGGTATAACTGCCTGCTGATGGTGTAACTCCTGCTGATGGTATAACTGCCTGCTGATGACAGCAGTGGCGGTTTAAAGAGATTTGGTGACGAGTGACGAATGTATCTAAAGCAAGCCGCGGAGTTGATGTGACAGCAGGAAACAACATCGCCGCCGTCTCTGATGATGATGCTGACACTGCTGATGATGTTACGAACGTTGGTCACGTCACAGCCATGTTGGCATTGATGCTGAGGAGAGTAATATGGGTGACGTTAACGATGCTCGTGATGATGTCGGTATTGTTGGTGCCGAAGTTGTTGACGTTAATCACAACGATGTAAGCGATGTAGGCCGTGGTAACGTTACTGACGTGAGTGGTGGCGATGTTTGCGACAGTGTGGGTGGCAGCGATGAGGTGATTACACGAGTAATAGGAACGATACTAGTCGCGATGGTGCTGTGAGGAGTAGCAATGATGATATGAGGAAAAGTAGCAGTGATTATATTAGTAGTGAGTGTGAGCAGTCGTAAAGATACGAGCAGTGATTATACGAATAGTTGTCATGAGGTAAGGAATAGGTATTACGACGACGCGAGGGGTAGGAGGATGCGCAGCCGGTCGCGGCGATGATGAGTGTGACGATGAGGTGAGACAGTGACGACGAGGTGAGCGGACGGAGCCCCCTCGTCCCCCCCCCACCGAACCTTTTCTGGAACTCATGTCGGCTGCTGGCGCCGAGCGCATGCGCAGTTACGGGCGGCGGGACCGGCTCGATGAGCCTCTGGGCCGGCGTGGCTCCTCTCACATTCCTTATGGGCCGTCTCCGCTTCTTTCTGCTCGTTTCTCCTCGAAGCGGCGGGGGAGGGGGGGGGAACCCTTGCGAGAGGAGCTGCGGGACCTCGGCGCGCGGCTCCGCCGCCGCCTCTGTCGCCGCCGTTGCCAGGCGAAGCCGCGTGACGTCACGCGCCCGCGCAGGCGGTTGTGCGCGGTGACGTCACGCGCCCGCACGGGGAGTTGTGCGAGGAGGCGGCACGCGCAGACGCGCGCGTTTCTGGCGGGAAACCCTTCTCGCCCCTCCCCCACACGGCCCCGGTGAAATGACGTCGCGCGACTGGTTGTGACGTCACAGACAGTGGCGGACCGTTGTTGCTGTTGATGACTGAGGATCGGTTCCCTTCGAGCGGAAACATTGAAGAGAAGAGAGATAGAGGGGACGACAGAGATTGACTCATGTCAAGAGTCCATCGAGATGGATGGACACATCAACAGTGGAGATTCTTGGAAGTTCAAAGAGCAGAGATTTGTGGAATACCACTGTCACCAATGTCTCATCTCATCTCATTATCTGAAACCGCTTAATCCTATACAGGGTCACGGTGAGCCGGAGCCCATCCCGGAAACACAGGGCGCAAGGCAGCAATACACCCGACGACGGGACGCCAGTCCATCGCCGGGCATTGCGGGACAATTTTAGTCTGCGAGCCAATCAACCTATCCAGGAGCATGCTTTTGGACTGTGGGAGGAAAACGGAGTACCCGGCGAAAACCCACGCGGACACAGGGAGAGCATGTGAGGAGGCCCACTTCGTGGGCCTCGGAACCACCAGGGACGCTGGCTGTGTTTTCGTTATGTCCGCCCTGTGATCTTCCCCATTGAAAGTATGTTGTGTCACACGGTCACTCACGCATTCATCATTCCTGCACACCACTTGCCTGATGCCTGCGCGCCTCCGTTGTTCGGGCGGACATTTGACAACAGCATATTGTCCCACACTGATGCAAT
>JAZEWT010000008.1:13096150-13112024 GCA_036362905.1 Mordacia mordax | reverse complement strand
CCCCCCCCCAAACCCTGCGGCACCGCCACGTCAAGACCCCCCATTCACAGCGCGCAAACCACTGCGCCACCACTCTCCACACAGCCACAGTGCTCTAAATGTTGCACCACCGCACTCTCTCCCGGTCCGGCACACATCACCGCACTCGCTCTCTCACATAGTGCACTACCCGCTGCACAACCGCTCTCCACACACACACAAACACACAGGCAGTGTATCAACCGCTGTGCCACCGCCCCCCACACACACACACAGCGCGCCAACCTCTGCGCCACCGCTCCTCGCAGCTACTGCTCTACCCGCTGCTCCACCGCTCCCTGAGGCTACCGTGCTACCCGCTGCGCCACCGCTCCCCCGCGGCTACCGCGCTAACCGCTGCGCCACCGCTGCGCCACCGCTCTCCGCGGCTACTGCGCTAACCGCTGTGCCCCACACACACAGCGCGCCAACTGCTGCGCCACCGCTCCCCGCGGCTACTGCGCTACCCGCTGCGCGACCGCTCCCCGCGGCTGCTGCGCTATCCGCTGCGCCACCGCTCCCCCGCGGCTACTGCGTGAATCGTTGCGCCACCGCTCCCCCGCGCGGTTACTGCGCTAACCGCTGCGCCACAGCTCCCGGAGTTTCACACGGCCGGGGCACTCCTCCCCCCCTACACACCCCCCCCTCTCCAGCAAACACACGACAGTACACACAACGACGTCTTACTCAAACCAGTGGGGCACTCGGTACAACACACACCGAGGGACAACACACACCAAGGGACAACCGACGTCACCCCCTAGAGTAAAAGCCCCCCCCCCCCGCAGGCCGTGGTGTCCGTCCCCCACGTGGCATTGGTCCCCCCTCTACAATAAAAGTCCCCGCCCCCCATTCCTTAACTCTGCAATTGTTTATATTCAATAAGTGTTGATTTCAGTAATAAACCTCATCTCATTGTCAAAAACCACTAAGTCCTGTACAGGGTTGCGGTAAGCCGGAGCCTATCCCGGCAGACACAGGGCGCAAGGCAGGGATATACCCACGATGGGGCGCCAGTCCATCACCGGCAATCGAGGGCAATTTAGTCTGCAAGCCAATTAACCTGTGCACTGTGGGAGGAAACTGGAATGCTCGGTGAAAACCCACGTGAACACGGGGAGATCATGCAAACTCCACACAAAATGGCACCCGAGTCGAGATTCGAACCAGGGACCTTCTTGTTGTGAGGCGACAGCGCTACCCACTGGGCCACCGTGCTGCCCTTCAGTAATAAATGTTTGGATAATTGATCCGAGAGATGCAGACAATTATCCCACTTAACACTAATTAATAATAAAGACAAGATCAGACATTTACACACTTTATTTGGCCAATAGATTTTGGATTTAGTAACTTCGGAGTCGGCAATATTTGGGGTTTTGTAAACTAAATGAATAAATGTGTTGTATATCTGAGAGAACAGAGATAGATGGTGCAGGTGGTGTACGCCTCCTCAGCGGCAGAGGAGAGGAGACAGATGTTGAGTCTGGAGTGGGGTTGTAAGCGCAGAAGATGTAAGACGGTAGTAAATCTCCCAGTCTGAAGAGTAGGGGACGACAGTTGAAGCAAACAATACATCTCCGGGGAAGTAAAACGCAGAGTACGTCTGATATATAGAGGACGCGTTGCATGTCCTCCCTCTTCCACCAACTGTCCGTGGCGCCCTGAGCCTCTGAATCGCACCTCCTCTCTCCTCGCACGTTATCAGTGGCATATCATCTCAAGGCGTTGTGGATCCCTGTGTCTTAAGTGCGAGACCCCTGTGGGATTTACAACTCTGGCTTACAAAAAACCGGGACGTCAGAGCCATTGCGTTAAAACAATACATGATAAAACTCTAACATTACACCTTCAGCAGTAGTTAGTATTCAAAGAGCGGCCCATATGTCTTCTGACCACCGTTTAATTGTCGAATCATCGTATGCAAATAAAATGCTGGTCCTCATACAGATACAGACTTAGGGCATTCTTATATATGGCATGTTTTATATTGCTTACATTACATCACACGCCATTGGTATACAACAATATTAGGGATTTCAGAATTCAATGGGAGTCACAAGATATCTGGACCATGGTGTATTGTCTGCAAGGCAGCGTGCCTCTAATGTGACAACGATATCTTGCAAGGTTATTTGGCGGTAGCTGTTGTGTAGCCATAGTCAATGTAATGCAATAACTGGCTATTATATGCTAAACAAGGTGTGCTTCGTTTGGGTACACACGTCCTGATGGGATACAGAAAAATAAGAATGATACAATGTGTAACATGTGCAAATATCATGCTGGTCATGGACAACACACGGATATGGGGCCGCGAGGAAACTGCAAAGAGGAGGGGGAGTCAGCCAGGCAGTCAGCCGGTGCCAACCCTCTAGGCGCTGCTTTCCTATATATTATGATGTTATTTTCCAATTAATGAGGGTTTTTCAGTTGTGGGAGGAAACTGAACTCCTTGCTCTGTGCTCTAACAGAGGACGATGCCTGGAGAACAGCAGCAGCAGCAGAGCATCGGGTCAGATACGGAGAGTGGGCGGCCCCCGGGCCGGCCCAAGGAGAAGGCGAGCGGTGGGGCCGGCACCGACAAGGTCCGGGGAGCACGCCCACGTCTCACGGACGATGACAAACGCAAGCGGCTTGACGAGGAGAAGCGGCGCAAGGAGGAAGAAGAGGAGAAGAAGAGGCTGGAGGAGGAGGAGCGGATGAGAAGTGAGCAAGAGGAGCTGCTGAAAGTGGAGGAGGAGCGGAAGATGGCAGAGTTGGAGGGCCAGCGGAAAGAGGAGGAGAAGGCAGCTGCTGCACTCAAGTGAGATGTTCGGCCCTGCTGGGCTGAGGCATTTTGCACTAGATGACATGAATTGTTTGCCTGTGAGCATACCACCCAGAATGATCTCAATCTTGATGATTGCTTCGAAAAGCTGCTCTCTCGGGACAGCCGCGTCGATGGCTCTCTCTCCTCTCCTCGCGACGTTTCGCCTCACACGTTGGAGGCATCCTCAGGCGTAGTGTGCGCGGCTTCTATTGTCTCCTTGTCAAATCTCGGGCTGTGTCTATTAGTGGTGAGATGGATGAGCACTGTGAGTAGCAGGTGTTGTACAGTGCTATGTGGCTGCCAGGTTAGGTTATGTGCGGAGTGCAGCAAACCTGTTGTATTGTACTTTTATGCTCCCTGATCTATGCGTCATTTCACACCACAGCCAACATCAGTGGATAGTGACAAAGGAACCAGTCCTTGGCCACTGCCTTCATCAACCAACACTGTCTAGCATGGTGACATTATCAATCAAATCTGATGAATAAAAGCTGTCGGAAAGTTTTCATTTAGTAATGGATTGGCAAAAGGCTATGCAATATAAATAGCACTTCACCTTGATGTCAAAAAGTTGAGCTTGTTAGTGTGCACGAGTTTACTTATTTTAAAGGAGATTAAATTAACGGGGCTGGTTCATTTTTTATTCTTCAGTGGTGTTTGCCATAGAGTGGGGTGATGAAGGTGGGGAGCATAGACAAGGGGTGCTCATGCAACTATTAGCTTACTGAACTACAAACCTGGCAACCTGAATTCCATTTCCACTCATGTCTGACACGAATGATCTTTTATCTCATTGTCAGAAACCGCTTATTCCTGTACAGGATCGCGGTGAGCCGGAGCCTATCTCGGCAGACACAGGGCGCAAGGCAGGGATATACCCACGATGGACGCCAGTCCATCACCGGGCACTGAGGACAATTTAGTCTACAAGCCAATTAACCTATGCAGCAGCAAGTTTTTGGACTGTGGGAGGAAACCGGAATACCCGGCAAAAACCCACGCGGACACGGGGAGAACATGCAAACTCCACACAGAAAGCGCCCGAGCCGAAATTCGAACCCGGGACCTTCTTGCTGTGAGGCGACAGCGCTACCCACTTGGCCACCATGCCGCCCGACACGAATGATGATTATCTGAAATTACCTTGTCTCACCTAGGTCAACTCAGCATCATACGAGATTCCTGGTGTGATGTGTAAACATTGTCACTGTCGAGCATGACCCTGGCTACACAGTTCTACATGTACTGTTCCGGCATTCACAAATGTCTGTTGACAGAACTTGTCCTAACAATCTATTAAAGCTACACGGGGGATTTTTGTCTTTTCCAGGGAGATAGAAGAAGCACGGCAGCTACAGGCCGAGATGCAGGAACGCTGCACTTGGAAGCCGGAGCAGCGGGCTATGAACCAGGTGGCACACGAGAACCGTCCAGAGGAGGGCTTCTTCAGCCGCCTTGACTCAAGCCTCAAGAAGAACACAGCGTTCGTGAAGAAGCTGCGCACGCTGACGGAGCAGCAGCGCGACTCGGTCTCATCCGACTTTAACTCGCTCAACCTCAGTAAGTACATCGGCGAGGCGGTGTCTGCGCTCGTCGAGGCGCGGCTCAAGACATCCGACGTCGCCTGTTCCGTGCACGTGTGCTCGCTCTTCCACCGCCGCTACGCCGAGTTCGCACCCCTGTTGCTGCAGGCATGGCGTCGGCATCTGGAAGCACGCAAGGACGACCGCGCGGTGGCCAGCATCGGCAAGCTCCGCACCGACCTGCGCGTCATCGCCGACCTGACAACCATAGCCATCTTCTCAGACCGCGAGGGCCTGTCGCTCCTCTACGAGCAACTCAAGATGATCGTGGCAGCCGACCGCGAAACGCATGCGCACATCTCCGTGGTGATCAGTTTTTGTCGCCACTGCGGCGAGGACGTGGTGGGACTGGTGCCACGCAAGGCCCGCTTGCTACTCGAGAAGCACAGCATCTGCATGCCACGCAGTGAGATCTTCGGACCCGAGAAACAGCAGCCGTTCGTGGTGCTGCTGCGTGACTACTTCAGCTCGCTGTCCCGCCAGCTCAAGAAAGATCACCGCGAGCTGCAAAACCTTGAGAGGCAGAACAGGTGTGGTACAGTGTAGATTTACAAAGTGTGGAGCTTCGACGATCAATTGTTTGAGTAGCCGGCTACTGATTGTCGATTCGATTACTCCATGAACTTGATAACACGAGAATAGTGTGGTTCCCGCGTATATAGCTGTAATGGCAGTGATGGGCAGGGCTCAGTGATATCTTCGATAGGGTCAGCCTAATTAGTCTGGCGACCGGAGGTTGAAGGCGGCTGAGCATGACCTTAGCCACACCACCTCCTCGTGGGCTGTTATGGCCTTAATATGTGCTCAGTAGCGGCAATTGCTCCATCAGTTAATATGGTCAAGGCTATACAGTCAATCTTTATTTTTATTGTGTTTATACCTTTCCATATGTATGTGTGTGTGTCCATGTGTCTGCTTGTGTGTGCGAAAAAGCAAGCTTGTGCACAGGTGCGTACTTGTAAGTGCACACATTTGCTCGCGCATGTACTCGTGTGTGCTCGTGCGTGTCTGCTTGTACTCTACTCATACCTTGTTGCTTGTGTGTGTCGTGTGTGCTTGCGCGCCGCACGCTCATGACGCTTGCACAGGAGGATCTTGCACACAAAGGGGGAGCTCAGCGAGGAGCGGCACAAGCAGCACGAGGAGTGCGCCGTCTCCTATCAGAAGCTGCTGGCTAGCACGCAGAGCCTGGCCGAGCTGCTGGACGAGACCATGCCCGACCTCCCCGAGGACAAATTGGCCCAAGAGGGTGAGCAATCACGGGCTCTTACCACAGTCACACTCTCGCGTAAGTCTCCAGAACCACTTCCCATCTGGGCTCGACCTCACAAGCCTTGGTTGTCTAGCGGTGGTCATCCTGGGCTGACTGCAATTTGCCGTGTGCCGGCGTGGTAACGCTGTCGCTTGACGTTTAAGGCTAGACCGCTTGCAGAAATATTTGCGACATCGCAGTATCAGCGCTAAACGGATTGGAAAGCACGCTCCATCACGTAGCTCGTTCAACATAACGACCATGTTTGTGGAAAGACGACTCAGCATGATATGTACAGCAGTGATGTATTTATAGCCAATGCATTTTATGAAGACCTGTGATACAGTGGTTCAAGCACCATGCTCTAAATCTGATGAACCAAATTCAGTGCCTTGCCATGATTAACATGAGTGGTTCGTGATATATTAACTAGTCGTAGTGCCCTCCTCCCCCCTCTTCCATCAGTCCATACTGCTATACTGACCAGAATGGTGAAGTATGTTCAAACAACATGACAGCAGGAGTTTGTAAGTTGCGCATTTGGTGAGGCCATGGAGGAGAGTTTTTATAGTCGTGTCCGGATATCATGAAGGCTCTGCCTCTACAGCGCCACGCATGGGTTTGCACCGCCACGCTAGGTGGTTCTGCGACTCATCGTCCTGCTGCTCTCCTCTATTCCTCAGATCAAGGTATGGGGATCGACCTTTTCACGCCCGGCCGGGCCGGCGAGCTGGAGCTGGAGGGCGGCCTGTGGGAGGACGAGGACTCACGCTCCTTCTACGAGAGCCTCATTGACCTGAAGGCGTTCGTGCCAGCCATCCTGTTCAAGGACAGCGAGAAGACGGGCCCTCTGCAGAGCAAGGACGCTGGTGGGGGTGCGCAACCTGAATTGTGCTGCCAGCCGCAGCATAATTCATTGTGCACCATTGCCAACGCAGCAGCCACATCACCACATAGTTTGCCCTAAAACAACATGCTGATAATAACGACCGCACGTGGTGTTCACGCGATTCTGACAGCGCAAGGCATTTACGATGATGGCGCATTGTTTCGCAGGCCTATATATTCTGCCAGCAGGGGGCGAGTTTGCTTCGTGCTTTTACCCACGCTGCTAATTTTCAGGCATTTTTTCCAAATGTTGGCGAATTTGACTGTAATGCCAGCAAACATTGCTCCACAGTTTTTAAATTATGTCATGGGCTCATTAATGTCTGTTATATATGTACTTTACAGTTGATATATCTGCCGTCTTAACCGGGGCCACCATGGCAACCACGTTAAGATAACTGGCACATAATTTTCTAATAGTTATCCTGCTTATGATACGTACATTGATTCGTACAGTGCGATCCGATTTGGATTCATATTGTGTCTGTGACTGTCACATCGCCATACAGAAACGGGGCACGTGAGTCTCATGCATGCTCCACCAGTAATAAAAAAAAGTTCAGCTTTACAGTCGGGAATTAGTCTAGTTATAGCACTCTGGTGTCGATGATGATTTTAATTATTCATTTAGCACCTTAATGTTAAAACTACTCTCCAAGAAACATCCTTGTGGCATTGTGTAATACTAATAAGTCGATAGAGTTCTGTTACTAGGCTGCAATATCAGAGTGAGCCTTTACTACTGTAAAAAAATGTTCCCCTTAAACTTGTCTCCTACAGCCCAGATTACCCAGCTTAGGTACAATTGTACAATAGTCAGCGGCTGTGCACTGTTTTGTCTTGGGTCTTTGACAAAGACTCTATAATATGTTATGCGTAAAATAAGTTTAATACGTTTATTGCACTTAATGGTGATGGTTGTGAAAGTCTTAATCCAGCAGTGGATTAAGCATAGTGGATCATCATAATAATATTTGCACTTCTAATGCACTCTTCACCCAAGGGTCACAGCACTGCACTGAGTTGTGAAGAGAATGGCATATCGACAACATCAGAGTAGATTAAAATAAAATAATGGATATAAATAAACGAAGGACTTAAATAACATATAAAATAATTGTTAAACAAATGATATAGGAAGCAATAAGTGTTACTGAGCAGGTGTGGGTCAAGAGCAGGCCATCATCCAAGCACAGCAACAGTGAGCAGCATCAACAGTCCTAGCTAGTGGACATCAATGCCTTACAGAACAAGTGAGTCTTAAGACGGGATTTGAAAATGTCCAGGGAAAGAGCTGACTGAATTGCCAATGAAAGGGTATTCCATAGTCTGCTAGCAGTGCACGAGAAGGCTTTGCTCCGTTACCCATCAAAAGGAGGTGCGATCTGGGCACATGCAGCAAGCCCGTATTGGAGGATCGAAGTTGTCCTCTTGAGGGAGGTGCCTAAAGTATGTCACAGATGTATGTCGGAGCAGTGCAAGTGAGAGCCATGTAGGTGAAGAGGATCTTGAATTCAATCCTGTATTAAACCGGTAACCAGTGGAGGGACATCAGTACTGGGGATATGTGATCGTGGATGGGTGTGTAAGAACTCTGATGCGCATTCTGCACACGTTGGAGACAATTGATCAGGTAGGCAGGAGTGCCAGAGAGCAGTGCATTGCAGTAATTGATCGTGAGGAGATGAAGATGTGTATTAGCTTCTCAGCAGCAGCGGGTGACAGGATGTTGCACAGTCTGGCTATATTTCTGAGATTGAAATAGGCTACCCTCATCACCTTGTTGATGTGTGTCTCGAAGCTGAGTGAGGAATCAAGAGTCACACCTAGACTCCGGCTGTATGGGTCCAGTCAAGTGCCTTCTGTTAGCGGAGCAGCTGTTCTTTAAAGATTTGAACATTAACGGTGAAGCTAGGTTTATCTCCAAGTCCGTTCAGCCCTGCATGCATTCCCCTTGAGATCCCGGAGTTCAGCAGTACGCCAGGGGGATGGTTTTCCGCATGAGGCATAGCGTGATTTTGATGGGGCCAAATTATCCCGTATGTTTGATAGCATATTGTTGTAAGTTTCTGCTGTCAAATCAGAGGCAGAGTGAACCAAGGCGGAGAGTGAAGTACTGTTGATTCTGCGGTGAATATGTCTAGAGTGAGGGCATTAACGTTTCGAAATTGGATTTGGTTCTTGGTGATGAAAATTGGAGGCGGTACTTGAAGATCAAACCACACAGCGGAGTGATCAGACAGACCTGGATCAGTGACGGCCAGGTTGGTTACCGAAATGCCTCATGAGCAAACCAAATCGAGAGTATAGCCGCATCTGTGAGTGGTAGATGTCACGTGTTTAGTGAAGCCAAGTGAACTCAGAGTGGCCATGAGATCCCATTCAAGAAGGCTGTTTCGAGAGTCAACATGGATGTTGAAATAGCCAATAACCAGGACCCTTTCAGAACTGGAGCAAATCTTAGAAAGCAGCTCAGAGAGTTCATTGACAAGAGAAGTGGAGGCTCCAGGTGGGCGGTAAAGCAGCACCAACTTTACATGTTGAGCCGACCTCCAATCCAGAGACATATGCTCGAATGAATTTAAGGTCGGCGACGGAATCGGTCGGATGTCAGCAGACACATGGTGGAGAACTGCAAGGCCACCACCACGGCCGGCCATGTGAACGAGCCTTCTGATAGAATGCAAAGTTTCACTGTAGGGCCTGATTCAATGTGAGAAAATCATGTTGATGATGCCAGGTCTCTGTTAGGCAGAGTAGATCCAGACTGTTGTCCTAGATCAGTTCAGCGATGAGTGGAGATTTTAAAGGGTGCACAGAGCACACATTGAGCAGAGCAGAGTAGGTTTCAGTTGCAGACAATGTGTGCTGGAAAAGGAGCACCAATCAGCAGTATTTTTAGCAAGTAACGTCGACCTACAAACGGTCTAACTTGTTGTTTCCTCGGTAACCGATATGTAGTGCTTAATATGGGAATGGGGGTAGGGAAATCAATAGTTGGCAGGTTATTGGGATTTTGTTGCCAGTGCCCAATCGATGTAAGAAGGGCGTTGAAGCTTACGGCAAATGACCGTGAGCTGATGTTGGAATCAAGCTCTTTAGAGCCGTGAATGTGTAGGTGATTACATCGAACAGGGGCTGGAGCCCATTTCTGGAGACATGGGGTGCAAGGAAGTGCCACACCGAGAATGCGACGCATCACTACACTATAGACTGTATGTATAGACTGTAGAAACTATGGACCGTATGCATGGACTGTATATACTATGGACTGTATATATACACGTTGTAGATTTCCTGTATGGACTCTATAATTACACTATGGACAGTATGTATTTACTGTATAGATTAGACTGTATGTATAGAGTATAGACTGTATTATATACTCAAAAGACTATAGACTATGTATAGGCTATATATTATGTAAGGCACATGTGGTGTGTGCGATTAGTGTGTAAGGCACGTGTGGTGTATGTGATTGATTGTGATTGTATGGCACTTGTGGTGTATATGTGATTAGTGTATTAGGCACGTGCAGTGTGTGTGATTAGTGTGTAAGGCACGTGCAGTGTGTGTGATTGTGTGTAAGGTACATGTCGTAGCTATTCGTACGAGAGAGAGAGACAGTGAAGTGCGAGTGTACTGCGCGAGAGTACTGTGAAAACAAGAACGAAGACGGCGAATGTTGGGCAGGAGAGGCGTAGGCGGCATGCGGCACCCTCCCGGATAGTCGGGTAGGCCCTGTGTTTTGAAGCGAAAATGTATTAATAAATAATAGAAAAAAACAGAAATAAGAGAAAAAACAAAATTACCAGAATATAACGATTAACACTGTTTCGTATATGTTCAGAAAAGACGCAGTTGTAGTGGGAAGCAGCTGTTGGAACACGTGGTGAGGCTTGAGATCGCCCTCAATAGAGAAGGCTGCAATGTTTAAGTGTAAAATATAATGATTATGAACTAATTAGGAATTATAAGATTTCAAAGTAATAGAAATAAAACCGAGGTAACAGTAATTTAATGATTAAGACTGCAGCAATACACGTAAAACCGGTGGTTTGCTGAGCAGCTGTTAGCCTCGCATCCCCGCAGCGCAATGTGGCGTAGTTACTGCACACCGTATGTCGTCATGTAGTCAAAAGCTGTGGTATAAAGATCAGCTGAATGTGACATCTCGAATCAGCTGCAGCCGATCGTCAATTATGCCACTCTGGGGTCAAACGTCTCGAGAAGCAAATAACCAAACAACGGATAGAGCGACGCCAATGCAGACATCATCGCGCTGAACCGGCACCATCCCAGCCTCCTGATCCAATCCTCACGTGTCTCAGCTGCGGCAAGATATGCTGCTCCAGGATTGGGCTTCATAGTCACCTGCAGTGGCTTCGGCATCAGCAGCGATAGCCATTGGCAAACTCACTAAACCACCCAACGGAAGCAACGTTACCTTCATTTGCGATGGGCTACCTAAAGCAAGCAATGTACTCATGTAGATTTTCAGGTCATGATGTATGGGAATTCCGCTCAATAGTTCCTCTTTTGGAATAGCCGTGTCGAGCATTCCTCCTCCTTTATGATGCTTCACCTCCCACGTTGGAGGTATGATGATGACTCCCAAAAGACGGTAGCGTTTAAGAACACTTCTGTTGCACGTAGTAGTAGTATAGACAGTCCCGCGGATTACGAATGGGGTTTAGTTCCTGAGTTTTGTATGTAAGTCGATTTGCTTGTTCGCAAGTGAGAACACACGATTTAATGTTGTACTGTACAAGAAGCAGTAATGCACTCGATGCATTTGGAATTTGGGCATTATTTGTACCGTTGTGGATATGTATAGTTTATGAAACCTGAAGATGAAACACAATATGTAATTTTATTCTGTACACTGCATGCAGCATGGGATATACCACAATTTATCGTTTCTTATAGGAACTAGTTCGTTTGTACGAGCGTTCGTAAGTCGGGGAATGCCTGTGGTATGTACACGGACGCGGATGTTTACCATGACGTGAGCAGAGGGTCGGGAGCCGGGCGGGATGAGTGGTGCTGAGGAACTGGAGCTGGAGACGATGGAGATCCTGGCTGAGGAGGCCGAGGTGGCAGCCGCTGATGATGACGCGGTGGTGATGGGAGCTGGGCCCGACGACGAGGTGGAGGATGCCATCAACAAGCTGCTCAAGGATGACCCCGGTGCGCGCGGCGTACGTGTGCGAGCGTGTGTGCGCGCGGCGTACATGCACGTATGTGGAGAGCGGTAGCTCAGTGGTTAGTGTGCTGGGCTAGAAACCTGGTCATCTGAGTTCATTTCCCGTTCACACCCCAACACAAGTGACGATTTTCTAACCTGGGCCTCCTCAAGGTTGACTTGGCCTCAAATTAGTAACTGGTACAGTGTGTAAACTGGAAAGACGCAGGTGGCTGGGTGTGATGCTGGTCACGATGTAGGTGTGATGCTGGTCAAGCTCAGCCTTAAATCTGGTACTGTGTTTAAACATCTGTACTGGGAAGACAAAGGCGAGCGGGTAGGATCTGGTGTTTGCCACATCACCCGGCATCTCGTCATACGGCCTTGACAGGTGCTGGCTAACATTATTAACCACAGTTGTCCATTTCTGAATTTATGTAGGTTTTAGAGCTTGATGTATGAAAAAATCTAGGTGTACCACAGCTGTAAAGACACAACTTTTTTCAGCTCAACCACTGAGTAGTCTGATGACACCGTTGAATATGGGAGATGAAGTGGCGTGAAAGAAAGAGCAGGAACGCTCGCCACGGCTATCCCAAAAGAAGAGCTCTTGAGAGCATTTCTCAGCCTGTATATGGCTGCATGGTAATCTTCATGGAGTTGGCGCACGTGTGTGTATTGATGTAGGTTTTCACAGCTCATTGTATTAGAATATCACTCATCAGCTACCCTCTTGGGATGCCTTTGTCGAGCGGAGAAGGAATGCTCGACACAGCTGTCCTGAAAGATTCTCAAACGGCAGTGCAAGCGAGCGCGTGTGTGTTGACGTAGCGCATGCCCGTTCTGCAGAGCCGGAGGACGAGGAGGCGAGCGTGGCGAGTCACCTGCGTATGATTGTGGACGCCTTCTTGCAGCAACTGCTCAATTGCGTCAATCGGGACCTCATAGACAAGGTACAATGGCCCGCAAGCACACGCTGCCCGAGCAGGTCCCACGGTGCAGGAGGTTCAGGGGGTGCGGGTGCCCCTTCAGTCTCCAGATTCGTAGGGCAGTGCGCTAACCACTGCGCCGCCTCTCTTCCTCCTGCAAACCCAAGTTTAGTAACTTATAATGTGCTAAACTTATTTATGGTAAATTAAGCATGTTGAATTCCCCACAATAGAAACGTATACCACTCAGAATGTGTTTAAGTGGCTGAAGTATTGTTGTAGCGGTACAACACATCTGCACCACTGCATGGTCCCAGCAGAGACATTGATAGATATTTATTTTTTTACAGCAGAAAATACCGAGTGAGCTTGCAAGCTCTAGATGTGGGATTTCTGTGACCCAACAAACATCCGAACTGACCAACGCCACAAAGCAGAAAGACAAAGAGTAAATAAACTCACAGCAACAATCTGTGCATAAATAAAACTCTCACCATAATCATAAATCCTAACAGTAACAAGCAAGATTGTGCAACCAAACAAACTCACAACACCAACTTGTGCAAGTATGATACCCCGAAGATAATCATGAAGTAAATAGTTGTCACTCAAGATTTCACTGCACAATAAATAAATAATAGATAAAGAAGAGCAACAGTGGCATGGGCACAATTGAAGTTTTTTTTTACAATAAAAAACAGGTGCCTATGCAACCCTTCAAAGAGACCAATTAATTTTTGCCAATGCAGCTGGACCAAATCTTTGTTAAAATAATGGGATCTTAGCTCAACGAGAGAGGGAGCCCTAGTGTACAGAGAGAAGAGAGGCTGCCCCAGCAGGCATGCGGATGACTTTTGTTTCTTCTTGCAGGCCGCGACCGATTTCTGCATGAACATGAACACGAAGGCGAACCGCCGGAAGCTGGTGCGAGCGCTATTCAACGTGCCAAGGCAGAGGTGGGTCGCACCATCGCTGGGATTCACCTCTCCACCCAGCGTTCCCACAGTCAACAGCTGCCACCATGCAGTCTGCACAAAGCTACAAGGGAACGTTTGCCGAAGGCCGTGACTCTTGCCCTTTGACCAGGGCTTGGCAACTGGCCGCTTGCAGGCCATATGTGGCCCGCAGAGGCTGTTGAGTTGACTTAGCCGTGCTGTGGCCTATTGAGAGATGTGCCTCCATCGTGGGAGGAAATGTTGTAAAGGAAAGAGGAGGTACACTTGATACGGCTTTCCTGAAAAGAGCATCTTTTGAGAAAAATTCTCATCCCACTTTGAAAACCTATATTAATACATGATGTCATAGCAGTAATGTCCAGTATCGGCAGCATTATCATGCTGGCTGTTGGAACAGATGATTTAAAGACCCTGTCTTGATGTTCTTTTTCACTGGGCATCTCATTACGATGTTGGCAGTGAAGTGGTGTAAGAGATCCTCACACCACGTGGTTGCATTGCACGAGGAGCGGCGCTGCCAGGGACAGAGCGTTGAGTGAACCTCACGCGGAGGCTTCCACTTTCGGCGGTCGGCGCGGACAGCAGGCGCCAGGGGGCGCCAGCTGCGTTCGCTCAATCGTTCTTGACGGCATAAAAAAGACTTGACGAACGCTGCGCCGCTGCCGGCTTCGCGCCCTACCTAGTCTCCCCTTCCCTCCATCCGATCCGCGGGGAACGGAGTTTTCGCCGTGCGTCCGCTGTCCCGGCTCGGTACCGCGCGGTATTTTTGGAGAACGCAGGGGTGTTTCTCCATCCTGCGTGAAGAGCGTTCCAGGGCGCGGCCGTCAAATCGGTGCCAGAGCTGCCCCGGCGGCTTGCGTTCGCCGACGTTTCTGAACGTTTCGCAAGAGACCTGGCGTCATGTAGCGGGTGTGGTCGCTCACCAAAGTCGCGCGCGGACTATCCCGCCGCCCGGAAAGAGAGAAGGAACCTCTCTCTTTTCGCGGAGGGGAGAAAACGGAGTTGACATTACCCGTCATCTCACGCTAGCGAGCGGTAGAGCAGGGTTCATTGTTTACATTCTCCTTGTACGTTTTTTCCGTATCATCAGCCCAGAAGAAACATAACAGGACATGCTGTCATGGCGCCCACATTTCCAATAACAATGTTTGCTCATCGCTGCAAACAGCGGCTTCCCAGTTTGTGCGCCCCCTTCCAATAACGGCTGATGTCTGTGTTTACACGTGCACGCATGTGTTGATTTTTCTATCTCTCTGGTGCATGTTGCACATTGTTCAGCGTCAGGGGGCTTTGGTATTGTTATACTAAAAATAAAACCCCCGGCTCATCAGCGCGGCAATCCCGTCCCCTGCTGATCTGTTGCTGAGCGCGGGTTTGCGCTGCGTGCGTTAATCCACGATCTTCCGCAATGTTTCCTGGCCAGTATGGTGGGGGGTTCCGCCGCTTGTCATGCGTTGTCGACGCCGCGTCAGTGCCTTTATCTGTGCTTCGTCCTTTGTTATATTTAATCTGGAAAATGTTTCCAGTTCTAAGTTCGGCGAAATTGTTTGGTGCGATTGCCGCGCGACAAATACTTCTATAATAAGGCACGCGAGATGCCGCGGTGGTTGCGGCAGCCGGCGTGGGGAACGAGGCATTCGAGAGGGGTCTCAGAATTGCTTCTCGGATGTCATCTTCCAGAGGCTGCTTTCCGTTGTGTGGGGACGATGATGCTCTTTTCTAAATAGACCTGCAGAGTTTTGTCACGAGGAAGTGGCACGCTCATGATCCAGCACTGCTCCCCCATCGCATAACCCTTTGCTCTGGCAGCACTGGGGCTTTCTTTACAATCGCATCCATCCTGTGCTAAATCGATATAAGCCGAAAAAAGGCGCTTTGTAAACAAGCAAACCCTATGTTTGAGGAGAGGCTTCCACCATACTGAATGCTCGCTAATAGCCACTCCAACAAAAATCATCTCGGCAAACTTACCAGAGAATCTTGGCTTGCAGAACGTGTTTGTGTGTGAGTGTCTCCCGGTGGGTGTGTGAGTGCGTGTGTTTTGATGGGTGACTGTGTGTGTGTGGTGCTGGCCAGTAGTTGTGAGTCAGAGCCATTCCCTCTTCACCTTATGGTGTGACAGTGATGCCCTATGGCTCCGACGTTATTTAACATCTTTTTTGACTACGTAGTTCGAGAGGCTTCCCAGGAATGTACCAGTTACATTTCCATTTGGTACAGGCACAATGAGAGGCTAATCGATGCCCGGATG
>JAZEWT010000008.1:13078220-13090847 GCA_036362905.1 Mordacia mordax | reverse complement strand
ACCACACACACCACACACACCACACGCACACCACACACACCACACACACACACCAGACACACACCACACAAACGCCACACACACACCACACACACGCACACCACACCACACACACACACCACACCACACACACACCGCCCACACACCGCTCACACACCGCACACACACCGCCCACACACCGCGCACACACCGCTCACACACCGCACACAACACACACCACACACACACACCACACACACACCACACCATGTGGCCAGTCCTGTAGCGCACACACATACCCATAGCCAATACCATATACCCAAAGCTTGTCTCAGGCTCGTCACATCACACACCGTACGCATAGCGCAAGCCTGTGTCACATCCCCATCACACATCACAAGCACATGCCGCACACTCCACAACTAAACATTACAAACTTTTATTGTTTCATATCCACAAGCTCCGTGTTCATTCCTCTCACACCCCACATTCCACATTCACACTCGGCCTACAGCTCATGGCTCACACCCGCAGCCAGTTCCACAGCACCCCGCATACACCACACAACACACACACCACACACACACACACCGCACACACCGCACACACCACACGTATCCACACACACCACACACACACCACATACACCGCACGCACAATGTGCAACCGCGTACGTGCGCGTACATCCGTAAATGTGTGTATGGGGAGCGGAAGTGTGGCAGCGTTCGATTCCTGCTCACAGCCATCACCAGTGACAAGTTTACGAACTGGTCTTATGCCTCCTCCAGGTCGACTGAGCCTCATATAGGTACATTTTGTGGTGTGTAAACATCGCCATGCTGGCCTTCATAGGTGCTCGCTAACAGTCTATTAAGGCTATATGTGGATTCTTTTTGTGCCCTGTCAATTTCGTTGAGGTTCATAGCTGCCATAACCCCTTACAGGGCCCCGCCAGGGTGCACGGTGCTGGCCCGGTCAGGGTTGTGCAAGCCACACGGTAAACGTGTGCTGGAGGAATGCGCGGTGATGGCGGCCGGCCACGGCACGGCCACGCCGTGGCCAGCGTGCGTATGTGCGGCGGTGATTAAGTGCACCGGCTGAGAAAACGTGGCGCAGGTGTTCAAACACCGTTTGACCGGCACGGGCACAGGCGGGAGAGATTTAATGGTTTGGTGGTGAGGGATGATGACGGTGCGGGGGGGGGAAGTTTACGGTGGCTCGGCCATCGGACAGGGAGACCATGGTGGGTATCTTGAGAGGCGACACGCCCGGGTTCGTGCTACCCACGCGGGCACGCACGCGCGCGGACCAACTACTCACCGGGCCGTGCCACCGCTGCACTGACGTCTGATTGGGGAAATCGGGCGGAGGTTCCTCCGTGGGCTGCAGTGTCCCCTTCACGTTGTGCACATACATGTACGGCCCTTTTGCCAGTCCAGAGGGTGAGGGCCTGCCCCTCTGCTCCCTCCACTTTGCCACATTTTGTGCTGGTCAAGGAGGTTGTTTGGCTATACTTTGTCGCGCTGCATCGTATGAGTTGGTGAAGGGGAGTAGCATAGAGGTGGGAGCATGGAAGTGCACTAGATTGGTTCATTTTGCCGCACCGCGTGTCCCCAAGTAGCCCCTGTTAGCGCTATGGCAACCTGTTGATGCATACATCTGAGGATTCAAAATCTGATGAAATCGCCGCATTCTCGTCGAATTTGTCACAGGCACGTCCGTTTGATTTGTCATTAATTCATCCAGAAGACGCCGAACTGAGTTACCAGACTATGTTTTTCAGGTGGTTCCTGTTATTACATTGGAATGTTTGGCCAATTTATTTTTAAATAAAGGAGTATGTTATACTTCATGTGGGAGGAAGCTGGAATGTCTGGAGAACACCCAACGTGTGTATGAGCAGATAATGCTTAAAGACTCCCACATCAGTGCCTCTCCCGCACTGCTGATAGCTGACGTAACCAGGTCTCCTTGGAAAAAAAGATACGTTGGCTCGAGTTGGACCCTTATCCAGATTTAAACCCGGGGAATCAACAGTTGACGGCTCGGTGCACTGACCTCTGAATGGTTCAACGGGCAACCGCTTACCTGGCTTCAAGTAACGGACACATTAACGAATGTTTGCTGAAATGCAGCAGTCATGCGTGGCTTCCGTGGGGATCTCTGGTCAACAACAAAGAAAAAACCGGAGCACCCACAAGCCTCGGGAGAGGCAAAATAAACCCTGTTTGTAAAAACGTGCCGGTTAAACATTACACTGTTAGCGGTGCTAGCGGGTGGAATTTAAATTGGAATATGTTTGTCCAATGTGACACAAGTTAGTGATGCGGAGATTTCTCTGGTTCGTGGAAGGGGGGGGCTAAGGGGGCTTACCCTTGCTGGTAGTGCTTTGGGGGACGCTGCGGGCACTGATTTCCAACGCCCGTCGCGCTGCCGGGAGTGCCAACTGACACCCGTCCCCGGCGCTTGCGTCAGCTGACAACCGCTACGGGTGGCGCGCGGGAGGGCTGCATCTAAGATGCGATTGTTGTAATGTGGAAAAGTTTGCGTGCTGCGGGCCGAGAGGTCCCGGTGCCAACCTTAGCCAGAGGGTGTAGTGGCCATGTGAGCACAGACACGTTATCACTGTTAGTAGTAGTTGTGGGTAGCCTAGTCGTTGGTGGTTATAGTAATCCATCATGTCCGTGTGTTCAAGTACGATAATCCACGAGCAATGTCTAGACTGCGAGCCCCCCCACCGTGCACCGGGCCACAGGTTTAGGTACTAATGAGAGAAATTTAATTGGACTGAAAAAACTGGGCAGTGGCAATGCAAGTGGTTTAAATACATTCCCTTGTCCTGATTGGAAATGCCACGTTTGCAGATGTTATCGCTTGATTTCCTGGTGCTGCACAAACAGCCTGTGCTTGTGCTTGTTGTTATGACCAGACGTGCCTCTGCATATGTGTGCGCCTGTGTGTGCGTGTCCTTGCATTTGTGCACGTGTGTGCGCGTAGTGTATCGATACGCTGTACTACAAATCTGGCGATCTGAATTTAATTCCCGCTCACAGCCAACAGCAGTGATGATTTTCTGAACCGTTGCTGAGTCTTTCCTCGGTGCAGTTTGTAAATATCGCCACTAAAGTGACAGGCGGCTGGGCGGGGTGGTGGCCACCTGCCCCCTCGTGCCATGCTGGCCTTCATATGTGCTCGGTAACAGCACTTGACCCTACTGTCTGTTAAGGTTATATGGCGGGTGTTTGTCTTTGTTGTTCCGCAGATGCTGCTGTCGGACTTTTCACACCATCACATTGAGATGGCATGCACGCTGCTAGAGACGTGTGGCCGCTTCCTTTTCCGCTCACCCGACACGCATTTGCGCACCAACGTACTGCTGGTGCGTTCTACTCCCCGCCCGCCTCCCATCCACTCACTCTCCCGTTCCCTCAGCTGCTCGCTTGTTAACTCGCCCGCTCACCTGCCTGCTCACCCGCTTGCCTAACTACCGTCCTCCTTCATATAACCCACCCCCTCACCATGATGCCACCAGGAGCAAATGATGCGCAAGAAGCAGGCCATGCCGCTGGACGAGCGCTACATCACGACGGTAGAGAACGCGTACTACCACTGCAACCCGCCCGTGGTGGAACGCGCCGTACAGCGAGCGCGCCCGCCCATCCATGAGTACGTGCGCCGCCTTCTCTACAAGGACCTGTCCAAGGTCACCACTGAACGGGTGAGCCGCCGCCACATCCAAATGTCCCTCGCCCAAGTGTTGATCCATCCGCCCATTTATTCTTGCATTCGCGCATCTGTCCATCCGATTATGTGTCGAGCTACTGCGGTGGCTGGGTTTGAACGACAAAGACATCACAAACCAACCCCGACAATCCCTTCAACCGATCAGAAACTCGTCACACGGAAAAGTGCATACAAGCCGGAAAGAAATAAAAGTTACACACATGCTGTGTCTAGACAGCAATAGGCACAGTTATAACCATTGTGATTATTCATCATCCGACCCATGCCTATGGCATCACCGTAAAAGCGTGTATAATGCAGAGCAGCCTTATGTTACAGTCCACCAGGATTAGGAATTTTGTACATATTATTTTGGGCTGCCGTAAGACAATACAAGACAATGCCAAGCGTCGTATGGGGGGTGAGGTGGGCACGGCAAATGTGCACAGAAGCGAGTGCCACATCACCTCATGGCGTTCGCCCATACCCGCGTGCGTGCGGGAATGGGTGAGCGTCCGTGACCGTGATAACGTGTCTGCTCACATGGCCTTTACACCCTTTGGCTATGGAGCAGGTGCTGCGTCAGATGCGCAAACTAGCGTGGGGAGACCCCGAGGTGAAGCGCTACGCTACCAAGTGCCTGGTGAGCGTGTGGAACGTCAAGTACAACAACATCCACTGCGTGGCCAACCTGCTGGCAGGGCTGGTGCCCTTCCAGGAGGACCTGGGCGTGCACACAGTGGACGCGGTGCTGGAGGACATCCGCCTTGGCATGGAGGTGCGTTCGAGAATAAAGCCTTGTGGAGGCACGAGAGCAATCGTTGGCAGGGCCATGCGTTCATATGTTTGGCCCGTTGCTGTTTAGCACTTGCCTGCTTCGTAAGGCTCGTCCATCGGTAGTGGGGGTAAGGGCCACTGTAACTTTCGCTAAGATGATCCAATGTACGTGAAACGTCAGCATAAAATTGTGTCGCTATTTGAGACTTGCCAATTAGAAAATGGGCAAAAATTTATCGAAAGGTTTCCCTAATACTTGGCGATTTTATTGAGAGCCACAAAACAACATCGACCCAATACTCACAGAGCACTCTGCCAGCCGATACAGCGCAACTTTACACTTCACAGGAACAGCTACCACCGGGGATTCTCCTATCACGTGACACCTCTCGTCGCGACGGCCTGATAGACATGGTATTTATACTGAAGCGCTGCTCCCCCCCGCCACTGTTCCTCACCGGCCAGATCAACCACCCCAAGTTCAACCAGCGCCGCATCAGCAGCGCCAAGTTCCTGGGCGAGTTGTACAACTACCGCATGGTGGAGTCAGCGGTGGTGTTCCGCACGCTTTACTCGTTCCTAACATTCGGCGTGGCACCTGACGGCGCGCCCGGTGCCCTTGACCCGCCCGACAGCCTCTTCCGCATCCGCCTCGTGTGCACGCTGCTCGACACGTGCGGCCAGTACTTCAACCGCGGCTCCAGCAAGCGCAAACTCGATTGCTTTCTCCTCTACTTCCAGGTGCCGGTGGTGGGCGTCTGGTGGGGGAGGGTGTGGGCGGGGGGGGGGCAGGGGTTGTGGGGCTGGAGTGCGTGGGAGGAATGTGTGGTTTGTCTTGATGGGGCATGTGGTTTTAGCCGAGCGTGGGTGTGTGCATCTGTGGGGCTATGGTGTTTGCCAGTCATCTCAGGTAAACCATGGTACCTAAGCCTGGCCCATGATCACTTACCGGTGAGCCTTTGACACTTCGCGTGGCCTAAAAGTACATATGGCCTGGCAAAAGCACGTGGTGATGTTACCACCGCTTGGTGGTTAACAATTTTTGGTCCCTTGCCACTTTCATCACTAATCTCTTTAATAACTTATTGCACTCTGGCATCCATCCCCCCACTATTCAAATGTGGCCGGTTAACCCTCTGCTTAAAAAAAAAACTGGCCTCGATTGCAGCATCCCTGATAATTATCTCAAATCTACCATTCTTATTTAAGGTTCTTGAACATGCAGTAGCCATGCAACTCCAAAAAAAATTCTCAACAAATACTTCCTCGATCCCTTACAATCTGGGTTCAGATTCGGCCATAGTACTAATACTGCTCTGGTGAAAGTAGTTAATGAGCTGATGAACGCTTGCCAAGTTTTCTTGTCCTCCTGCACCTGAGCACTACCTTTCATACCGTTGACCACCTGCACTTACTTGAGCGACTGGAGGGCATATGGATTTGTGGCTGTGCCCTGCATTGGCTGAGCTCCTACCTCTGCGACCGGAAGCAGTTCGTCAACCTTGGAGGACAAAACTCAGAGATCCGTCCTGTTTTGTCCTCAGTTCTTCAGGGATCAATTCTTGGCCCACTCCTCGGAAGCATCTACATCCAACCACTTGGCCATATCCCGCTCAGCTAGCATTGCTATGCCAATGACATCCAAATCTATATCCACACAATATAATTCATCAATGCGTCTGGTATTTGCATGTCGTCCTCACTGTTTTGCTTGTCAGAACCCTGCACCAATCGTCCAAGGCTGAAACTATCCAATTGATGCTTGACAACCAGACCATTGAAGTTGCAAAGGCAGTCCGGAGATTAGGAGTGACGCTTGATTCCTCACTCCACTTCCAGACACACATCAATAAGGTGACGAAGCTAGTCTATTTCCATTCCAGAAATATAGCCACACTGCGCAACATCCGGTCACCCGCTTATGCTGAGAAGCTAGTACACATATTCATCTATTCACGAATCGATTACTGCAATGTACTGCTCTCTGGCACCCCTGTCTACCTGATCAATCGTCTCCAACTTGTGCAGAATGCGGCTGCTAGAGTACTCACTCGCACACCCATCCACTATCACATATCACCAATACTGACGTGTCTCAACTGGTTACCAGTTAAATACAGGATTGAGCTCAAGATGCTCCTTTTCACCTACACAGCACACACTGGCGCTTCTCGGATACATCCGCCACCTACTTCAGGCACCCTTCTCAAGACGACAACTTCGATCCTCCAATACGAGTTTGCTGCATGTGCCCAGATTGCACCTCAATTCAATGGGTGACAGATACTTATCGTACGCTGCTCCCAGACTCTGGAATGCCCTTCTATTGGAGATTCGATCAGCTGAGTCCCTGGGCATCTTCAATCTGCTCTCACAACTCACATGGTCCTCTGACTACGACTGTTGATGCGGCTCACTGTTGTGCTGAGATTATGGCTCTCTGCTGACTTGCGCCTGCTGGGGAACATTTATTCCCTCTTTATTTGTTGAAGAATGATGTTTTTATCGCTTATTTTATGTCCTATGATTTGTTGCCGTTGTTTGACGTTCAGTTGAACATTCCTAATGTTGTTGTTAACATGCCGTTCTCTCCACAGCTCATATTTGTAACAAACCCCCCCCCCCCATTCTCTTCGCAGCTCTGTGCAGCGCTTTGTAATCCCTGGGTGATAAGCACTCTAGAAGTGCAATTATTACTATTAGTGACAAACGGCAGTTGTTGTTTGGTAATGTTTGCGCTTGTTGTGTTCTTGGTGCTTGTTTGTGGTAGTGAGCGTGCGGTGGTAAGTGAGCGTGCGACGGCAAGCGAGCATGCAGTGGTAGTGTTGCCATTGGCTTTACAGCGAGTGACGCGATCCGTAAAACATACAATGGTATTCACCCACGCCCACGCACGGCCACGCATCCACACGCACACTCACGCACGTACACCCACGCCCGCACACACATACGCCCATACACCTACACGCCCGCACACCCACACGCGCGCGCAGCGATACGTGTGGTGGAAGAAGACCCAGGAGATCTGGACCACGACCAACCCGTTCCCCATCGACGTCGACTACCTCATCTCCGACACGTTAGAGCTGCTGCGGCCCAAGTTCCGGCTGTGTGCATCACTCGAGGAGGCCGTGGCCCAGCTGGCCGAGCTGGAGAGGGAGTACCGCACCAAATTTGGTGGGTCCCCCGCGACGGGCCCCCACAAGGACCCAGCACGCAACGCCTATTGCTCATGCACCGGTACTTGCGATTGCTAACGCACCGATGGGAGACATGTACTCATCATATCGATGTAGGTTTTCACGGCTCAATGCATGAGCTGTTCTTTCAAGGATAACCGTTAGTCCTCTGTCCTCATGACGTTTCACCTCCAACGTTGGAGGCAGGATCAGGCATCTGCGTTGTTTAGCTGATAAAAGTTCTGCTATATCTTTAGTGCACGTGTTTTTGTGATGTTGAAGTAAATGTGTATATTGAAATATACTTGTTAATTTTGGCTTATCTTGCACTGCATCTTATTCGTGTATTTACACAATGATGCCTGTAAGAGCATAATTCGAGGCAGCTGTGCATTGTCCGATGTTCTACACTTGTCACAGTGCTCGAGTTCCCAGCATGCAGCAGGAGCCATCACTGTTGAGGTGACGGCCGTTCGCGTTTCCCGACCAACCGCACGGCGCGCTCTCTCACGCTCTCCCTGTCTCAAGGGTTGGATGGCGGCGGTGGCTGCAAGACCGGCGGCTCAGACGTTCTGGGTGTGTCGTCATCCGGAGTGGCCGATGAAGAGGACGATGATGACGATGAGGAGGAGGAAGGGGCAGAGACAGAAGAGCAGTCTGCGAACGAGAGCGATGCCAACGACCAGGACGAGGAGGTGAGGGAAGAGGGCGGCGATGTTGCCCGTGGTGAAAGCAGCTTGTGACAGTGTGGCGGGCGCTTGCAGCACCTCGCATCTACAGGGGATCCGTATGAACTGGTTTTGTGCAGCAGGATGGAACGGAAGAGGAAGAGGAGGAGGATGAGGAGGAGGAGAACACGGACTACCAGACGGATTCTAACAAGGAGAACGACACTGACGAGGATGGAGGGGTAGGCCTGAACGTTGGCCCTCTCGCAGCGCTTTCGCATGCCACGCGCCCCTCCTACAGCACAAGACAGAGATCCCCTGTGTGGCCTTAGTAAACTGTAGGGGAAAGGGCTGTTAGCGACCATCACCTGTAAAAAAAACAGCACATGAGTGTGTGGGTGGCCAGTTTGAAGCGTAGCCACCTCTGCCTCTCTGGTGGTAATATTTACACACAGCACCAGGTACTAATTTGAGGCTAAGTCGACCTAGGGGAGGCCCATAATCAATTAAAAAATTATCACTGGTGTTGGGCCATGAGCAGGAATCGAATTTGGATGACCGGGTTGGTCGCGCAGCACTCGCTAACTGCTTTACTACCGCTCCCCACCTTGTACAGCACCGCAGACATGCATCCGCTCCTCTGTTGCCACACCACCGTGGGCCCATCTGACCTCGTGATCCCTGTACTGCGTTGGCAGCAGGTGACGATGAAGGACGGTGGGGGACTGAAGCGCTTTGCGTGCGTGGAGGACGACGAGTTCGTCTCGGCGTTTGACAAGATGATGGTGGAGAACATGCAGGTGAGTGGAGAACATGCATGTGAGGGCGCTGGCACAGCTGCGCCCCACCCACACACCCTCCACCCGCACTCAAACCCCAAGCGCAGACCTGCTGTGTTACTTGTCTGGTGCCAGCCAACTTGGCAGAACTTTGTTGAGAGAGTCATTTAAAATCCGTGCTGATGTTTATACACTGCAGCAAGTAATCGTTTGGGATTAGTCGACCCGTGGGAGGTCCAAAACCAGTTCTGATATCACACTCGTTGATGTTACCCAGCAACAATGCTACAACTGCACTAGATCGCTATGCACGTGCCATCAGCAAGTGCATGAACCTCAACCGTGAGCTTCACAGCTGGCAGAGAGCTCATTGAGAGGAAGGTCTCGCACAAAGGAGACCTGCGATGCAAATAGTGAGGCCGCTGTAATACCTACAGGCTGTCGGCCAGCACTTTAGTGCATAGAAACAAGCTACTCTGTCTTACAAATTGCGAGAGGGAAAAAAAACCCACAACGTTTTTCAGGATTGCATTGGCTTGGCTCAGAGGCTTTGGTGCCGGAGCCGCAGGCCGCCATGCCGAACGCCACCCAACTCCGTCGCAAAACGTTGTCACACCTGCACACACGAGGTAGCCTTTGTGCCAGGGCGGGGTGTATGTGGCGATGGCGGGGTATGTGTGGCCAGGACTGATTGCCTGGGCCACTGTGCCGACCCTGGGAGAGACAACTCGTTTACGCAACCTGCCACTTTAGGACAGATAGGCGATTGTGCAGTTCCACGACCGGTTCATTAAACACACACATGTAATAACCGTACATGCATTCGCAAATGTGTGCGTGTGTGTGGCGGGCGAGAGGTGGCTTGCACATTAGAGCTCCGTGTCTCAATTTCGGGAAGGCAAGACGTTCAATTTACGGTTGTTTGTGATCTCAGCTGGTGCCCATTCAGTCGTGGGTGGCGTGAGCCTCACCTGACTTGACTCAATCGGAAGTTACACACGTGCGTGTGACGGTTCGCACATCGGCCCCATCGGGCCCTGCGGGCGCATGACTGGGGATGCTGTGCACGTGTGTGTGTGTGCGCGCGTGAGAGCAGCAACGGAGCAGCGAGGCAGTGAAGGTGCACCAACTGGACGTCGCCATCCCGCTGGGCCTGCGTGGGCAGGTGAAGCCAGGCCAGGCAGCGCCCGGGGAGGCTGCCCCCGAGGGCGATGGCGCGAGCTGCCAGGACATCGGCACCATGCAGTTCGTCATGCTCACGCGGCGCGGTAACAAGCAGCAGGTGCGATCAGGCACAAGCGAGCATCATCACGTCCACACGCATACACGCCGTAACCGCAAAGGTAGGAGGAGCACAGTGCACGTGTGCACACAATGTCAACTGCCGTTCACCACTAAATCGGGGGTGACTACAGCGCTTGTGCCAGGCCAGGTGCACATTAAGGCCATGTGAAGTGACAGGTCACGACGCCATGGACTGACTGCCCAAAATTACTGGAAGATGGCACCACCTTTGCTCCCTACTGTGCCAGCTCATTGAGGTTTAAGTTTTCGGCTTCTGCTCGTTGTGAGTGTCGCTCCTCCTGCAGGATAACTACCTCCAACTTCCCAGTAACGTCCTTCACGAACAGCCTACACACACACGCACACGGAAACACACGAATGTGCCGTCACCGACACACATGCAGGTGCTCACAACTATACGCAGGTGCTGACACGCGCGCACCTGTGTGCATGGACAAACATTCTCGTGTGTAGTCATGGGTGCACACGCTTACCTACACGCGCGCGCGCGCACACACACGGGCCCACCAATAAGGGTTATTGATATTTCACACCCAAGTAGATAGCACACCCGGCCACCTTTATCTTCCTGGTGTAAAACACACCATAGCCAAGAACTCTTACGTTTGAGTCGACCCAGAGGAACAGCAGTAATCACACCCAGATGGCTGGCGTCATAACGCAGTATTTGCCCCGCTACGACATTGCTCCCAAACACATGCTTTCACACACACACACCCAAAAAAAGACAAAGATCACCCATATAGCCTTAAAGTGCTGTTAGCGCGTACGTATAAAGGCCAGCACGGCAAACAAGGGAGTTGGTGGCCAGCACCACACCCGACCTGCTTTATCTCCCCAGTGGTGCTGTTTAAAGATCACATCAGGCATTAATATGAGGCTGAGTCGACTTCGGGAACCCCAGGACCGGTTCAGATCAGTCACTCAGCTTGTATTTAAACTGGAAGGAACCGTTGAACTATGTAGCTCTTGTCAATGATATCCATTTTTAGATTAACAGTTGTCCATCGGTGAGGGGTAAGTGAGCTACAACATCACAGGGCACCAGGAACAATTTAGTCAGCAGGACAGTTAATCTAGGTTACATGTCTTTGGAACGTGGGAGGGAACCGGAGTACCTGGCAAAACTTATGCGGACATGGGCAAAACATGCATACTGCACACAGAAAGGTGGCACTCGAGCCAGGAATCGAACCCGGGACTTCTTGCTGTGAGGCTGCAGCTTTACTCAGTGCGCCACCGTGCCGGCCCATCACTGGTGTGAGCCGTGAGCAAGAAAAGAACTCGTGTCGGTGGGTATGGAGTGCAGCACGCTAATCACTGCGCTTTGCCGCTCCCCCAATAGAAAAGGACACTGACACACGAATGACATCGGCGTAATGTGCCGTGCCCTGGTAACTGCAGGGCGGTCAGTGTGGGCCATGTCAGCAGCCAAATGGAGAGATAAAAATGTGAGCATATTTTGTCACAGGTGACGCGCATAGAAAACGACAGAGCGTCACACAGACGGATGCGGTGCCAGCGGTGAAGCGATCTGCGGCGTTATGTCTCACGTGGGACGTTCGCTAGGTGTTGTGCTCGACACTTGGAGGAGGTGCGGATTGGAGAAGGAATAGACATTTGGCCAAAGTTAGTGACTTGGCTCAATTTCGCGTGGGTGGAAGGCGCTCCAATCGCCCGTTCAGACACACACGGTGTGCCGAGCCTCGTCACCGCTGATGACTGTCATGGCACCTGTCACATGCCAGCCGTAATTGGCTCCTTCGCGCATTGGTGGGCACAAGTTGGAGCGGCTGAAGCGCGGCCGGGGAGGCAGAGACCTCTCATGAACACGGGGCTGTGTTGATGGAGCTCATCTCCGTGTAATTTTTAAATCTCTTACTGTCGCGCTGTCGGCTGCCTGCGAACGCCATGACATTAGCGGCGTCAAGCGGAGACCCACCGCGAGATGTTCCACCGCACAAGCCCGGGCTGGAAATCAACGGATGTGGTGACAGCTGTAGAGCAACGTGCGCTAATCGCCTAGAGAAGGCCTAAGATAAATTTGTATTATAGCTATACTGCACCACCATTCCACCCCGGAAATTTCTTAGCGCCATATTAAAAAATTATAATTAAGTCCATCCATCCATCCATCTTCTTCCGCTTATCCGGTGCCGGGTCGCGGGGGCAGCAGTCTAAGCAGCGATGCCCAAACTTCCCTCACCCCAGACACTT
>JAZEWT010000008.1:13042998-13064630 GCA_036362905.1 Mordacia mordax | reverse complement strand
CTGATGTCCTGCTGTCCTGACTTCAATAACTGGCCTCCAGGAATGGCTAAGTTTTATACGAGCCATTCCTGGAGGCCAGTTATTGAAGTCAGGACAGCAGGAATGGCTAAGTTTTATACGAGCCATTCCTGGAGGCCAGTTATTGAAGTCAGGAATGCAGGACATCAGAGAGGGATCGTCTAATTGTGTGAGGGGTATCTTTTCATGAGATATAAATTAGGGGACTAGCCACAGACAAAGCAGGGAGGGGGTAATCACAGTTCCGGGGGTGGGAATGGGATATGGAAGTTAGTGTCAAGATGACTCAGAGGCGGACTCACACAACAAAGGACACATGCATCACGCCCACACATATAAAGAGACGATAGGAACCACGCACACACACTACGCCTGAGGATGCCTCTAACGTGTGAGGCGAAATGTCGCGAGGAGAGGAGAGAGAGCCATCGACGCGGCTGTCCCGAGAGAGCAGCTTTTAGAAGCAATCATCATGCATCGAGCCGTGAAAACCTACATCATTACATAGGATTGGTTTGTTTGTCAGTGGCAATCGTGCTCCCCATGTGAATTATTGGGGCATTCGTTATGAAGATGACTATAGGTTTAACCCCAAAAACACCATGGAAGGGGCAGCGTGATGGAAGATGTGAGTATCGCTGCCGCCTCAGAGCCAGAAGATCCTGGGTTCCATTCCCCGCGCGGGTGAGTTTGCATGTTGTCTCCCCGTGTCCGCGTGGGTTTATGCCTGGTACTTCGATTCCCTCCCAGAGTGCAGAGACATGTTGCTGCCGAGGTTAATTGAGCTGCTGAGTAAATGTCCCCAAGTGCCCCTGTAATGGACTGGTGTCCAATTCTGGGTATAATGCTGCTTTGGGCCCTGTGTCTGCCGCGATCGGCTCCGGCTCACCCCCAATCCTGCACAGGATTAAGTGATGACCAATAATGAACACCAGGCACGAGGCAGCGAGACATATAATTCCTCTTCACAGAGCAGAAGCCTCCGCGCAAAAGACATGAAACCCACCGCACACCCGTGCAAGCCCGCGCACGAAGGCGACAACATTCACTCCTTCAACTATAGCGAGACACTGGGAGGAGAGGAGGAGAGAGGCAAAGGGGCAGTACAGCAAACGGGGGAGAAAGGAGGCAAGTGGAAGAGAGACTGGAAGGTGACAGATGTAAAGAAGAGATAATGGAGGAGAAACACGAGGGGGAAGAGAGACCCATGGGGAGAAACAAGGGAGGTGAACGACATAAGGAGGCGCGAAATTCAGAGCGGTGCGAGAGAGGTAAGAGGAGAGGAAAGCGAGGACGCGGAGGGGGGATGTGCGGAGGAGTCGGGGAGGAGAGAGCGACACGGCGAGGTGTCGGTTCCGTCGTTCAGTGTGAATCTCTCGAGCTCTGCTCGCTCACGTTGTCCTCCACCGACGGAGGCTGCGGCGATGTGGGACAAGCAGCGGATATGGGGATGGGGGGGTGATTATGGAGGACAATGATGCTGCGACGATGAATGATCTCCCGGGTACCCGACCCTCAGGGCACAGTTTCGTCCTCGTCGTCGGAGCTACGATCTCCCTGCTGCCTGTACGTCGTCTGTAACAACAGGACATGCACGACACGTAGGAGTGTGTTGTACAGGAGTGTTGTTTTAGAAGGGCCGTGCACGGGCTGTGGCACTGCACGGGTGTTGATCAGCACAGCCATACAGCGAACTCACGATCTTGAGCAGGTCCATGAGCTTGTGGGGGTCCTGCCCTGTGCTCAGCTCCACAAAGTCTCGTGGAAGCCGGTAGCTCAGGTGTGCGCTGGGCTGCAGGTACGAATCACTCGTGGCACACCGCACCGCCGGCACATCCTGCGAGCAGCGCACCACAGAGTAGCACGCTATGGCACGCAGTCACACGCCATGGCATGCCGCCACACCGTCACACCCCACACCACACACACCATATCACACCGCCACACACCACACTACGCCGTCACACGCTACGGCGCGCCGTCACGCCACACCGTTACACCCCACACTATACCGTCACACCCCCCCCGACACACTGCTACAACACACCGTCACCCACCACGGCATGCCGCCACGCTCTACTCCGCACCGCCACACACCAAACCATCACACGGCACGCCACACCACACCGCCATACCATGCTGTCACGCCACAGTACGTCACACCGCCACACGCTACACCACGCTGTCACACGCCACGCCACACCACACCACACCATCACATACCAAGGCACGCCACACCGCCACATGCTAAACAAGGCTGTCACACATCACGCCACTCCGTCACATACCACTACACATCGAGCAATGCCACAACACGCCGTTACACACCGTCACACTCTCACACGGTCACACGGTCACACACCGCTTTCACAGGGAACCTGCGAGGAACAATTTCCCAAAGCAAGCGCTCAGGTGTGGTTGCTCAGGTGTGGTTGCTCAGGTGTGGTTGCTCAGGTGTGGTTGCTCAATTGCGGTTGCCTCGGTGTAGTTGCCCGTGCCTGCTCATCTGCCGTGGGCTCGGTGAGTCGCCCCGTCCGAAGCTCATCCCACGAGAAGAGAAGTGCGTCCGTCACCTCCCCAAACGGATTGAAGTCAATGAGCCACACGCGGCCCTGGCAACAGTACGCGGGTGGTTTGTACGAGTGGGAGGTGGGTACATGGTGGGTACACGGTGAATATGAGTGGGAGATACGTACATGGTGGGTACATGGTGTGTAGGAGTGGGAGGTGGGTACACACTGCAGATACGAGTGGGAGATGGGTACACGGTGGGTATGAGTGGGAAGTAGGTAAATGGTGGGTATGAGTCGGAGGTGGGTACATGGTGGGTATGAGTGGGAGATGGGTACATGGTGGGTATGAGTGGGAGGTGGGTAAACAGTGGGTACAAGTGGGAGGTGGGTACATGGTGGGTACGAGTGGGAGGTAGGTACATTGTGGGTATGAGTGGGAGGTGGGTACATGATGTGCCCACCACCTGCTTATGCCCAAGTGGTGACAGGGGGCTCGAGACAGTCGGAATCAGATGTTTGAGCCTTCCAGGGCCTTACCTGGCTGTCCCTGTAGACGTCAAAGACATCTGCAGATACAGGGAGAGGCACCAAGTTAAGTCTGGGTATAGAAACGCAGGAGCTCACAATGCGCTGACATGGGCGGCAAGAAGATCGAAGGTGGCACAGTAGCCGTGTGGGCTGCGGTGGTGCAAGGTGGCGGTGGTGCAGTGGTGCTGGGTGTTGCGGTGGCCGTGCGATGGCCCAGCGTACGCTCACAGTCCTCGCTGGGGAAGTGCGTGTGCACGTGCGTGCTATAGAAGCTGTGGATGGCTGCGCGGATCTCGTCACGCTGACGCTCCATGTGCGGGTAGTACTGCGAGTGGTCCCGCTGCGCTATCGCTGCGTACCGCACGTGCACCACGCGACACGGCGTCGCTACATCACCACCATACAGCGCGAACACACCACCACCACAGACCCACTACACCGCCACGTCAAACGCTGCGACAGCTACGTGAGACAAATAGATCCACCGCACAGCCTTAGATTGTTGGGGCTAGCGCTGTGAGCGAGTGGGTTTGTAGCGCAAAAATAACCGCTGCGCTGCCACACCCTGGCACCGTCACACACCACGCAATGTCGTAAAGCAACGCACGTCAATCACCGCCGCGCGTCACGCGGCGAACCACGCTGCGAACCGCGCGCAACCACTCCACGCCCAGCGGAGGTGTCGCTCACCGATCAGCTTGTTTTCCTTCACAAAGCAGCGGAACTCCCCGCCTGGGATCAGCTCGCACCACTTCCTGAGCACAAGCTGCAGCATGCACGCACAACCGCAGTGTCACACACGCAAAACCGCCGTGTCACACAAGCACAACCGCAGCGTCACAAAAGCACAACCGCAGCGTCACACACGCACAACTGCAGCGTCACACAAGCACAACCGCAGTGTCACACAAGCACAACTGCAGCGTCATACACGCACAACTGCAGCGTCACACAAGCACAACCGCAGTGTCACACAAGCACAACCGCAGTGTCACACAAGCACAACTGCGGCGTCACACGCACAACTGCAGCGTCACACACGCACAACTGCGGCGTTGCGCACGCACGACCGCGGCGTCGCGCACGCACGACCGTGGCGTCGCGCATGCACGACCGCGACGCTGCGCAAGCACACCCGTGTTGCGCGCGACGCCGGGGTCGCGCGCGCGTTACCCCTCCATCGTGCACGCACAACCGCAATGTTGCGCATGCGCGAACGCAGCGTCACGCACACACACATGCAGCATCACGCACGCGCGACCGCAGCATCACATGCAAATGCGGGATAGCAACCAACAGGCAGTGACAATGAGGGCGATATGTGTGATGCGAGTGTGTATACCGGTGTGTGTGTGTGTGTGACAAGGATGAGTGGTAGGGATGTGATGTAACACTGTTGAGTGTCGCTATCTGTGCAATACACATCACAGGGGTAAATGGGTCACATATCTGTGTGTGGCATCTCTGCGGCTTGTCCGAAGCAGTACTAAACTTACAGTAGACAGATGCATATATACAGAACCATATATATATATATAGCACCACTACGTGCTTTGCTGTGGCTCGCTCACCTCGTACTTTATCTCAGGATTGGGGGAGTCATCCGTGCAGTGCAGGAAACTGGAATTGAAACCACAGACAAAGCAACTCTCAGCTACGAGTCCAAGTTGGTTCCTTCTTCAGAACATTTCCCGCGTCACTCGACTCGTTCGTAGCTGCGGCAACCACGTGCAGAAACGAGCGGAATAAAAATGACACGGAATCTAAACATGACTAAAGGAGGTTGCCATTAGGAAGGACATTTAGCCATAAAAATCTGCTCCAAATACTCCCATCAACCGGCCAACCTGTGTCAACTTGGATAGCGGCCGATTAACCTGTCAACAACAAATAACCACTGACCAGCTTCTCGTTAAAGCCACGTCAATTCATTTGTAAACTGGTAATGCACACACACCTGAATTCATTGCAAACTTCATCTGGATTACACATGACATGCACAATTAGTTATTTGCAACTGCATTACTCTGGTAGATTGTAGTCTAAATGGATTTTCCCATCTTTTCTGTGTGGGGATCAGGGGTTAGAGGGCACCGCTAAGGCTTTCCAGAAGAGATGCTACAATGCAGGTCAGCATTGGGGTCAGACATGCATTATTGTCAGTTTTAGCTACAAGGTCGTGGTATTCCGCTGTAGTCAAATGTCATGGCAATGAGGCATGGTAGGTAATTTGGTACGCACGGCTGTGTGAGGTCGTGCGAGATGAAGTCGGAGCTCTTGAAGAGGAGGAAGATGTCACTCATGGAGTAGCACTTGAGCGAGCTGTTCAGCGCGATCCACTGTGCGTCCTGAAGGCAGAAGGACACGTCACTCCTGCTCGCACACCGAGGCCCGGGTGGGCCTCCGGCGCTCAGGCCCAGCTCAGGCTCGGTCAGTTGCTTCCACGGACGCATAAGCAAGTGGCTTGGCTGTGGCTCAGGTTCAGGTCAGACTACGCTCACGGGAATCCCGAGTGTGGCTGAGCTCGAGCTCAGAGCTGGCTTAAGTTAAGAAGCATGGATTTGAGCCAGCTCACACTTGAGTAAGGGCCAAGCATGAACTGAGCTGTGACTACCAACAAGGGCCTGAACCACTTTGGTTTTATTTACATGTCACGAACACTGTGTGCAGGGCAAACAAGAGCTGTGTGCCCTGCATGCAGTCCTGGTGCAGGAACTTCAGTCATTCATGGCGTTCTACCGACAGAGGGTAGTGACCTTCGAGAGTTCTGGAGACTCGTCTCACGATGGCAAAACCCATTGGTAAAGCAAACCGCACCAGGCAGTCATTTATCGCTTAATCGACCAAGCGGTGGCCCAGTACTGGTTCAGATAATCGTCACCGATATTGGCAATGAGTGGGAATCAAACTCTGGTTGACAGGTTGTTGGGACAGCACACAAGCGGTCGCACCACCGCTCCCACCTTGGGGGAGCTCCAGTTGAGTTTGGGGAAGACGCTGCCCCCAAGCGTCTTGATGGCGTCGCAGACCTCCGCCTCGAACTCCGGGAACTCGGGCGCCTGGCATGCAATCGGCAATGGGGAGACGGAATTGTGCGTCGGTCTTGTTTTTAATTAAAATACTCATCATTGTCAGAAACTGCTTAGTCCTGTACAGGGTCGTGGTGAGCCACAGCCTATCCCGGCAGACACATGGTGCAAGGCAGGGATATACCCACGATGGGACGCCAGTCCATCACCGGGCATTGCAGGCAATTTAGTCTGCAAGCCAATTAACCTATACAGCAGCTTTTTATAGACTCTGGAAGGAAACCGGAGTGCCCGGCGAAAACCCACGCAGACATGGGGAGAACATGCAAACTCCATACAGAAAGGCACCCAAGCCAAGATTTGAACCCGGGACCTTCTTGCTGTGAGGCGACAGCGCTACCCACTGGGTCACCGTGCCGCCCTATGTAAATACTGAGAAATTAAAAAAATTACAGCTGGGAAATCAGAAATTACAGCTGCAAGTTGGATTTACTGAGATGAAACATACAGCACTGAGATTCTGAGGCACCGAAGCAAGTGCCCAGTACATAGAAGCCCTGCTCCTTACGGCACGCGGGTGAGGCTAGTGCGGATTGATGGAGGGGACTGGTGATGCAACCACAACTGCACACACCTGCCCATGAGCCGAGGCGACGTTAGCAGGGCATGGGACTTTGACCAGCGTAGAACACACACAGCATAAAATAAATATATATATAGTGAATTCGTACAATGTACTGATGTAGGTTTTCATGGCTCGATACCGGATTGCTTCCACAAGCTGCTCTTTCGGGAAAGCCACATCGACAGGAGCGATTGACGTGGCTATCCCGAAAAAATCAGCTTTTAGAGACATCAGTTATTACTATGATATATGCATATCAGGCGTACGAGAATCAATCACTTGTTTACAAATGATACGCTAAGGCTCCATGCATACCAACGGACAAATAAGAGCTACAAACGCAACATAATGAATGAGAAACAACATCAACAAGGCTGTATAAATAACTCATTGGTGAATTGATTCATAAACTCAAATCGTAAATACAGAATCTTGAAGGCCGTCACTTTAACCGTGACCCATTGTTACTTTGAAACCTGTGCAACCACGCATCACGGAGGCTCCTCCCACGTTGGATCGCATGGTCACGTGACCCAGGAGCTTCTCCATTGCACAACCCCCTGACCATGACCCAAACTCCCCCTTCCTGGCCGGGCAACGAACGTCCCGAGGCGCAGTCTCTGGTCCGGCTGATTGAGAGGAATGACGCCTGCTGTGGCAGAGGTGCGAAGCTTGGGCTTACCGTGAGCACGCTCGTGGCTTCATCCTCGTCCGACCACTGCATGTGCACACAAAGACAGATCTCCCGTACAGTCTTACAAGAATTCTGGAGCAAGTGTTGTTATTGAGCACCTATGAAAGTTGGCAAGGCACGGCATGCTCGGGGACGGGTGACCAGCACCACGTCCGGTCGCCTTTGTGTCACTTTATTTACATATCGTGCCAGGTAATCATTAAGGCCAAGTCGACAAAGGCGAGGCGCAGGACCAGTTCAGATGACTGTCACTGGTGTTGGCAGCAAGTGGGAGCTGAACACGAGTCGCTGAGTCTGTAGCGCAGCACGCTAATCGCTGCACAACCACTCCCCACTCGTACGTATACATTCACACGTACACACTCGCACACAAGCACTCACACGTACAACCTCGCACGTGCAACCTCTCGCACACACTCGCACGCAGGCACTCGCACACATGCATTTGCACGCTCGCACTATCTCTCACATACTTGCACGTACAACTTCGCACTCACATACTCCCACGTACACACTTGCCCCCATATACTTGCACAACCTCGCACGTACACGCTCGCACTTACACACTTGTACGCACAACCTCGCACGTACACATTCGCACCCACACATTTGCATGTACACACTCACACATTTACACGAACACACTCGCTGTACGCACAATACAGAGGGATGGACACAACAACACAACCCTTGTCAAACAAACTCCGGTCAAAGCAGTAACTGCGATTGAGGTGTGAGCATCCCAATACAAAGTGTGGTACCATGAGGTTGTATTTTTTCCCTCAAGCTTTCACCACACAATACTGCGGGCATCTTCCGGAATCGATGCAAGGAATCGCACCCGTTCACTGATGCCGCATCAGCGCAAACGGCGATTCGGAAAATCAGCAGCGAAGTCTCAACTGAACTCCGGACAGCGCTTACAACTGACGCGTGGTGCCAGAAGCTCAAGCGAAGAAACGCTCGATGCGCGGCCTAGCACAACAGGCTGGAGGAGCACTACCGGCATCCCAAGGATCCCTCAAGCGGGTCCGACGAACCTGCACGTCATCGCCATCCTCCACTTCTGCTCGGCTCGGTTCTGGCCTGTAGGGTCACGGGGGACACATGCCGTAAAGTACTCAACACCTGAACCCAGACGGGTGATGGCTGCACAAGTGAGTCTAGACATGACCGTTGCACAGGTGAGTCATGTGAGGCAGGTGTACAGGTGCAAGGAGCAGAGTCTAATGTTAACCTTTGTTTCAGTATTTGTCCGATTACACCTCGACAGTGCTGCTGGTGTTGTATTATTGTGGGAGAGCTGACAGTGAGCAGCACTTCACCTCATTGTAAAACGTAATCCAGCAGGTGATGTCACAGAATGACTTATTAAGTCCTTTCAATAGGAGCACTTTAGGTCACACGAGGGGCACACGTATATTTTCCCTCAACGCTGAATCTAATTACCATCTACCTTGACGTAGATGAGCACTTTAGACACTTACTCGTCCAGACTCTCACCTGTTCAGGCTGGCATTAGAGAAACTTTAAGCTCTGCCTCTATGCCTCTGAGCTCTTGGCTGGACAGTACACGTACATGTTGTAAATTGTGTTTACAGTTTTATTATTAAACAGTTTTCATCCGATACCAACCAAGGTGAGTTTTTATTTTCAGTCGTAGAGCTACAATTTATCAAAAATAAGTGCAAAACCAAATGTAATATGATGGGGTGTTTTGTAAGGTTACCAGTGACCAGGAAAATACCATTAACTTGCTGGGTTTTTGAAGATTGAAGTCAATTCACGACGGTTAAAACTATCTGGACTCAGGGTTTTGGTGGTGCCGGCTCAGAGTTCCAAACACGGTCATTATGATCCTTCTTTTAACCAGTGACGTGAGGCTGAGCCTCACCTGCCCGGGATGACGAGGGTGCCATCGTCTAGGAGGTACGAAATCACAGCCTCGGGCAGTGGAATCACAATGCTGCAACGCAGAGACATCGCGACATTAACCACCCAGCAATACCACCACCACCAGCACCACAACGATCAGCGGTGACACAACACCACCATGCAGACCACTCACCCAGACGAACACCAGTCACCACACATCATCACTACAAACATTGCCCATCATTACAATTACAGTGAACGTCACGCATCGCCAGCACAGGATCGCTATGGTATATAGAAGGCACAATGGTTACATTTTCGGGTTGGAGTTATGGGTTAAACAGGCTAATAGGTTACGGTTTAGCAGCTTGAGTTTGGGAATGTAGGTTGCTGATTTAGCGGTTATGGTTGAGTTTTTAAAAGTTTTCATTTAAGGAGGTTATGGGTTACTGTTGGGGTAAGTAGTGCCTCAGACCAACCCACAACAACAGGCTCCACCATGTGAGGTGCTGTCACGGCTGCGCAGGTGTTGGCGTCGGCTGACCGCATGGCTGCCTTTCCCCCGCCTCTGTGGTTTCCTCGCTACGCCGTTGTAAGTCGCCTTTGTTAAGGGCGTTAGCCGTGCACCTCGCCGCCTTGACCATAACCCAGGAGCCACTGGGAATCACCAGAGTCTGACCACGAACCCAAGATGCCTCAATGATATCTGTGACCCAAACTCTGGTCGACACCCACCGAGATGGTGATGGAGTACAGTCTAGCTGTGGCTGGGTGTAGCCCGGACTCTAGCCATAACAATGGTACGCACAATTTTAACCAGCCATGATCAAATACACTGATGGATAGAGGCCTCTTCCCCAAGCCTTCGCCAGCTCTCACAGTCCTGATATGTACTGACAATCCACCCAGCTGTCTGCACTGGGGCCGATCCAATATCGCTCCACCTCCCTCTGGGGCCTCCTCTCGGAGCGACCGGCCCTCATCCCCTGCCCTCCCGTCGTCTAGCTGTGAACTGCTCAAACCTGATGATGATGCCTTCAACGTGGGAGGCGAAACGTCGCGAGGAGGAAGCGAAGGAACGCTCGACGCGGCTATCCCGAAAGACCGGCTCTTGAGAGCAATTCTAATACATCGAGCCATGATAACCGACGTCGATACACGGAGTCATCGACCCGCATCGATTCTCTAACCCCCGTGTGGCCCGGCCCGTCTCTCGATGCCACTGCACAGTTGTACAGTGCACACACACGCAAAGCAACGCCGACACCGAGTCGACTGCGCGAACAGGTCGCTGGCGGGGACTCCCGCACACGCGCGACCAGTTACGGTCAACTCGAGGTCGTGCCACTGATGCGGGTTTCACCCAGGCCACGGGACTCAACGCGACCCCATCGCCACGCGGCAAACACCACCGTCTCATATCGCGACCCGGCGGCAAGGCAGCGGCCGCCGCTGACCTCTTGATGGTGTGGGCCCTGAAGGCCGCGTACCACGCCGAGAACTGACAGCGCGCCACATGGCGCTTCTTCATCTCGAGTCGCTACCGCGCGACCCCTGACCCCGCCGAGTTCGCCGCCGCGCACGGGGCGGGCCCCGAGCCCTGTGGGTGTGGCTTGGTACCGAGTGGGCGGAGGTAACGAGGAGTGGGTGAGGCTTGTGAAGTCTGGGGTGGGAGGGGTTTAGTGCGAAATGGGCGGGGCTTGAAAGCCGCAGAGTGGCGCTTAGGGCGCGGGTCTCGAGCACTGATTGGTCCGACCAGGGAGGTGGTGGGCGTGGCTGCAGTAAGGGCGTGGTTTCGCCAGTTATGGTTGAGTGGTGGAGGTGCCGCTCCGAACCATTCGGGCGGTTCTATTGCTTCATCGCCTACGCTGTGCGCGCTCTTCTCTGTGCTTGCCGGATGCGGATCCGCCCCCCCCCGGCGGAACATCTGAACCCGTTTGAAACTTTCCGGCTGGCCTGCCTCGGATCCATCCTGAATTTGACCAGATTGGTTTGTGTAAGGAGCTTACAATAGTCTCAGTAATTCTGGACAGAGTTCTGTGGAGGTCCGACCCCACCTCTTTCTCTATATGTCTCTCGAGCTCCTCAATTGACTTAACTTCTATGGCACTCGGCGCCGATTCGGGGAGCCCTCCCTCCAGCTCTTTATCTATCTCTCTCTCTAGTGCCTCAATCGTCTCAACTTCTATGGTGCTTGGCGCCGGCTCCTGAAACCGGCGTCGAGTGGCCATCCAGACAGTAGTGCTCTCCTGCTAGCACCCACACCTGCGCTTAGGGCAACCCTCTGTCTGGGCGACACGCGGTACCACACTCACTCCCACTCGGGCGCGTACACCTTACTCTGCGCTCTCGATGCTCCAATCACACCACGCTCGCCCACACAACCGCTTCGATACAAAATACCACATAGCTGGGCCGAATTGAAGATCTTTACTGCTGCAGACGGGCGCGTCGCGGTGACTGCTCTATCCCCAGCAGCCTGGTTTGCGCGAAACTGTCCTCCCCACCTCACTCAAAAAAAACTTATCCCTCCTTGCTCCGCGCCTGCTCAAATACTCCCGCTGCCCGGATGCCACGCCCCGCCGTCCCTCTCCCCCAATCAGCGCCGCCTTCCCTTGTCTTCCAGCGTGGGCTCTCTCTACCAACCAATCTCCACCGTTGTAAACAACCGGCGCCCATATGTCTAGAGAGTGGACCAATCCCATGGTGAAGCCTGGCCGTTACAACAAGGCAGGAATATGCCGCACTGTCCTCCGAAAGCCCCGCCCAATTTGTCAATGCCCCGCCTAGGCCTACAGTACTCACTCACCGGTCAACAAGCCCCGCGCCCACAGGTGTCTGCAGCTCACTATCCGGGGAAGCGACGCTCTCCCCGGCAGAACTGGTGGATGGAATCCGGCGCCCCCTAGACCAAATTCCAGCTAACGAAGGAACCACCAAACAACCTGTAGTATTAACAGGGTCTATGGACAAAACCTCCATCGCTGGGGCCAAGTTCCACCGTCGTTCTGCTACCCACCGAACCCCGTGTCGTGTGAACACTCCATCAGTGTGGAACAGTATACCGTTGTCAAATATCTGCCCGAACAACGGACGCGCGCAGGCATCTGGCAGGTGGTGTGCAATAGTGATGACTGCGTGAGTGACCGTGTGGCACAGTATACTTTCCATGGGGGGGGTCACAGGGGCGGACATAGCAGAAACACAGCCAGCGTCCTGGGGGTTCCGAGGCCCACGAAGTGGGCCTCCACAGTTCCATAGGTGGGCTCCTCCGGCAGGCGAGGCTGCCGTGGCTGGGCCATGCATGCAAGTCCGCATGCTCATCCACCGCATATATCCGAGCAGCCTGTTTCGTCGGATGGAGGGGGCGGGCACGTGCTGAAGAAGAGATCGACTAATGTTGCACAGGAGGGACCTGGCGCTGAGTGGACTTGCTGAAGACTGGTACCAGCGGTGTCAAGATCGACCTCTATGCAGGAGGGTCACGAACGAATATACAGGGTAGTCGCAGGCAGCCGCAATTGTGGGGGCTGTATGTGGAGACATAGAGAAAGTTGGTTGGGTGTGTGGGGAGTATGTGCAAACTCCACACGCAAAGGAATCCGTGCCGTGAGCCGAACCCATGCTTTTTTGCTATGCGGCTTCTTTGTGTGTGTCTGTAGGATGTTTGTTCGTGTGCGTGTGTGTGTCTGCGTGTGTGCGTGTCACAGTGTGTGTGAGTGTGTGTGCGTGTCAGTGAGTTATGTGTGTGGCTCAGCGGTTAGCGCGCCGGGCTACAAACCTGGAAACCTGAGTTTGATTTCTGCTCACGGCCAACACCTGATGAGTTTCTGGACCGGTCCTGTGTTTCCCCTAGGTCGACTCAGCCTCAAATGAGTACTTATTGGGTTGTGTAACCCTTGCCAGGTGGCCGAGAGTGGTGCTGGTTACCCACCCCTTGTGTGCCGTATCGGCCTTCATAGTTTAGGTGCTGCCTAACCGCACCTGACCCTAGAAGCGGATGGAGCTAATAGGGGGATCTTTGCTTAGTGTGTGTGGAATTTTTTCCTGCTTTTAGGAGTAGTTTTATGACATTGAGAGAAAACAGCAATACATTCTCTGTGAAGGCTGAAGGGTTGGAGTTCAAACAAAGTAAGATAAGCGAGTGGGATAACCATATAATGAACAATGCTAAATTAATAAATAATCAAGATAAGAAAAGTCAGGCGCAGCCAGAGTTATGTGTGGGGAGGATTTAGCCAAGGTTAGAAAACAACGGCGTGTTGGAACAAATTAATAAATACAGAGTTATGTGTGGGGAGGACCCCGCCAAGGTTAAAAAACGAAGCGTTGAAGCAGGTTAATAAATAATTAATACATGATTCATAAATAATTGCAAAGCGGAACCCAACCATACAAGGACATGACAAAATGCTGAGTTGAGGTTTTTTTAGGCACATCCCACAGAAAAAAATGGATAAAGGGCGCCGTTCAAGGAGCGAACGGGACTCACGGAGACTCACGGAGACTCACGGAATCTCACTAATTCCTTCAAGCACCCAAGCGACTCTGACAGGCAGCTAACTGGAAGACACCAGTCTGCCGGGAGAAAACTTGAGTGTTAGCGTGAGTCCCAAACCCTACTGCTGGAGAGTCTGAGTTACGTTTTTTCTAGCGCTAACAGCTTATGTTGCTCCGTACTTATATTGGAGAATTATATTCGTATTATGCTTCCTTGTTGCTTTGAAAGAAAACCTATCATACAGTTGCAAAGTCGTGGTGTAAGCTCTGTGGAAAGGTCGGCCCTCCTGTCACAAGATCCGAGGTGTCGAAGTTTTTTTTTAAACCCGACACCTTCCAACACAAGCAGAGGAGCGACGCTCACAGCAACGAGGGGAACGCCTACAGCTAAAACACAGCAAGTTGGCAGTGGGGAGCAGAAGTGGTTCACCTGCCAGTCATCTTAGTCAGGCCACCCATTACACCTGGGTCTCAATATTATTGCAATCTCCTCTCGGCGAGCCTTCGATACTTCACGTGGACTCCGCCGCCGTTGTGGCGATTGCGCCGTGGTGGCGAGTTCTCTGTAGTGGCGAATTGCGGTTGTTGTTGAGTCTGAGGGAGTTGTACCGAGGGGACACGTGGACACACGGGGGAATATATATAGCGGCATTGGAGAGTACTGTATGCAGTGGCTAAGTGTCTGGCGAGTTGGCGGCGGCCGTCAGCGTTGCTTCGTCTCTCCACCCGTTTACTGCCGCGCATTGGGGCGTCTCAAAGTGCCATATAAATAGAACAGTTATTACAGTACTGTACCGGCTTTCACTGACCCTCGGGTGTAAAGCGCTCGAAAATGCAACTATTATTACAGTACTGTAAGTAACTCAAAACAAAGTGGGATGCATTCTCTGCCTGCTGTACTGCTTGCTACGAGCAAGCAGTACAGCACGTGGCCCTGTCCATGACCCGAGGCCACGCGCTTTCGTAACTATCGGGGTGACAGAACCAAAGGTGAGGTGCAATGATCATTATTTTTATTATCAGCGTCTTGCTAATTGAAATTCTGGAAACTCGGGGATCGAAGGCTCTCGAACCCCAAACTATGGACTCGAAAAATTCTGAGTCTTGAGACTCAAACCCGAGACCCAAGAATCTCACACGGTTCTATATCCTGAAACTTCTGGTTCCGGAACTGGAGACTTTCGATTATAGAATATAAGACTCGGGACTCGAGACTGAGCTCGCACGGAGTGTTTTTTTTATTCCACAGTAGGGGCCGAGCTTCGGTTTCCGGTCCGAGGCTGTGACGACATAAGAGACGAGAGGTACAAAAGGGCGACTTTTAACACGCGGAGCCAAGGCGCACAGCCGGCACCGCTTTCGCGCGAAATCTAAATATTACAAGTATGCACAGTACATTAAAAACGCTTCCAATTCTCGTATTAATAATATAATCACGATGTACACATACCCGACGCAATGAATAGCGTAACGAACGGCAGAAATGAAAAACTCTCCAGCCAAGACCAATCGTTGCATGCTTATTATGCGAACTTAGAAGACAGAACGCAGGGCTGATAGGTGCGACAAGTGGTCTCCAACAGGACGTGGCACGATCAGTAGCAGCCAACACCATAGCTGTGACAAACTAAATTCGAGGTGCCGGGTTTATAAATGTTTTCTGGGATACAGAATCAAAACATATTTCGACTGAAAGGCCCTATTCTCACCCCAAGTTGAACAAAGACATGTGAGACTGCATTGCACGTCGCTAAGGTGACTCATTGGGTGTTAAAGTCGGTTCAGCACAGACGGGACAAAGCAGTTTCAGACCCAGGATCAATCAATTATAAGTGTGATTGAACTTGTCATTGCAGATAGAAATACTGTTGTATTTATACAAACAATTCTATCCGAGGTCTGCTAGCTATAACACGTGGATCAGACAAGTGGACGCGGCTTAAATGACACAGGCACAGCAGATACGCTCACCCTGGCGGAGTGGGATGGTACAGGGAGAGACAACGTATGGGCTGAGCACCTGCTTACATTTGTCACGGCAATGCTTTTGCTAGTGAAATAAGTGAAATGCATTGGACCAATGTACATCAAGGTCTCGAGATACGGAGAACCGCAGAACAAAGTAATTTCTCACGCACGTGAATAGTGCACCAAATGATGTGCACAGGTGATCCCACTGCAATATGCACACGCACTCTCATAGCGTTACCACAGACTCAAATGTCGGCAGATCTTAACGGCTCTAGATTCAATAAGTGATGGATGCCGGGGCACCCTGGTTAACCTGACCGCTCAAGGCTATGCTGTGACACCATTCTGGATACTAACACCAGCTTAGTCCCTCACTGCCCTAGAGTGCCATAGCCTCGTTTGAATGGAGTGCCGGCTTCCCGGTGAAGCTCCAAGGTCCTCTTCTGGGCTGGCATCCCCAGTGCTGCAAAAACTGTGGTGATTTCGGCAGTAAATAGCAGTCTAATTATCGAAAAAAAAATTGTACAGCACGACTTCACATAAAACAAGCACGTGGTTGTGGTGGTGGGTGCAGAGCTCACGGTCTGCCTGCCGTGTTCCAGTGAAGTGCAAGTTTTAGGGTTCGATCCGGGATCCGCTGGGCATTCGACTTCAACGTGGACGCCTCCAGCGAGAAACCGGCAGCAATTCGCGATGAGGAAAACTCCTGTCCCAGCAGAGGCAGATAGTCGCCAACACTGCGGTGTCCAGCACGGCGCCAACACCAACTGTCGTGATGTCTCTGCGATTTCATTTAGCAGCGGAGATATGCTGCCCCGCAGGCACGTGTCCCATACGGCAGAGGCGATGCTGGCGGTCGTTTTTACGGACTCCACATTGGACGGGACACATATGCATTTAAAATGGATGAAGCTGTCCACTAGCCCGGTCCCAACTAAGACTAAAAGGGTCGGGAGGTGGGGGGGGGCATGGGAAGCAATTTCGGTGTAACACATTAGTCGACTCGCGACATGCCTAAAAAAATAAACAAAACAAGGGCAATGCTCGTGCAGGGCACTCACAGTCGTTTTACAAGTCAAAATTGTTATTGGCTCGTTACGGCCGCTCCCTAAAGGAAACAAAAGCAGAGTTTTTAAATAAATGTACAATGCTGTCGCGCAGTGGTGTAATGGAGCGACGCATACACGACAGGTTAAGAAAAAAACTTGATTGTCCTGGCAAAGTTGAGAATGATAGAGGCATGTGCGCACTCTCGATGTGGCTCTGTGCTGGGGGGTGTCAGGAAAAACCCCGTGACAGCCTGACAAGGTGGACCACTCCACGAAAGACAGTATCCAGAGGGAGGTGACCGAACTCCGTGTTCCAACCACACGGGCCTGGTTCGGCGATTCCCTTCACCTCCCCTCCGCAATATCACAACAGCGTCCAGTTACTCGGCAAGCCTGCCTGCACCACATTTCATTTTTTTCACTTTCCATTTGTAACACTGCAGCGTATGCGAGTGTGTGCGGCTGACGGTTACGCACATCACAGCGATGCTACCTATTTCGTGCCCAACGGCTCTTCTAAACACTCAGGACTCTCAGGTTTCACTCGGCCGCACGGCGGCGGCGATCTCGATACCATGACTTCGATAAACGGCAGCGGTGGTTGTCCCCACCACTTGAGTGCAATTTAGTCCCCGTATGCGCTAGAGTTGAAAGGTCAACAGGGCACACAGAACCAGTGTCACCCCACCAGTGCAGGCCATGCAGTTCGGCGGCGACAGCAGCGGCGACGGTGGAGCGGGGCAGACGTGCGTTGGTCGTGCAGTGGCGCGACCCACATCACGGCAAAGGTGCGGTTATGACGACACGGTTCTCGAAACGGTTTGTGTGGCTACAGGCATGGGCAACTGTGGCGATTTGCCCCAGCGTCATCACCAGACTTCTTCAGTGACCGTTGGCATTCCCGCGAGAAGGCCGGGCCAAACAGGCGCCGACGGTACGTGCATGTGTTCAGGCGCTGGTGCCCGTGATCTGGCTGTTGTACTCGGCTGTCTCCATGCGCAGGATGTATGGGATGATGCTGTCAATCTGCACGTTGCCGATGAGCCCCGCGAAGAACAGCTCCTCTGTGATGTTGGAGCTCATGAGACGTAGTGCCGGCAACCGCAGCAGAAGCCGTGCTAACCTGCACGCCCCCACACAAATACACATAGGCACGCCTCTGCTATGACTGCGGCAATGAGTCAAGTGCATTCGCAAGTGCTTCCTTTCAGTGGACACGTGACTAGTAGATTGCTGGATCTAGGCACAAAAGCCCAAAATACCGAGTGACCAGTGCCAAACAGCACTCTTAAAGTTGTAATAGATAACAATGGCACAAGGTTATGAGAACTTGCTGTGAGAATTCTGTGGAACAGTAAGAGGGAAGAAGCAGCAAGAGGAATATTGTGACTTGGAATATGGTGGCAACTGAGCAATGTGGATGAGACGATGGTGTTCAAGAGCAACAATGGTAGTGGCAATAGCAGCAATTGGAGGTGACTGCCTTCCAGTAACCGAGAATTAAGTCCTGATGGTGTGGCATCAGACTACCTTTTCATATAACTTTGGTATTGGTAATGGTGCACAAGTGCAATGGCCGTGTTTCACAGCAAGCAGTCAATTCAGACACAATTGCGTTGACGGTGCTCGTCCATCAGTCTCCTTTATTCAACCCTGAGAGCGACGCCATTGTGATACACGACCATTTACTCTTTAGAAAAGCAACTGTGCTTCTATTAAGATATATTCACTGCACCGAATATTTCGAAGCATTGTAGCCAAGCCGGCTGCGTTTTCCCGCAACGCGAGCAGGACGCGCTCGCATCGCGAGCGGCAAGTAGCGGTCTGCTGGTACGAGGGGGAGTAGTGGTGGTGGTGGGGGAGCTGCAGTGCTGACCTGTGCGGGTCGTCGGGGTAGCTCTTGCTCATATACTCGTACAGCTCCATGTGCGCCTTCTCCTGGAAGCGGTCGATCTGCACCGTGTTGACGAGGCCTGGGTGGTCTGCGGAGGGGCGCGCGATCAGGGGCGCGTGATGAGGGGCGGTCATTAGTGACAGTTCGCGAACTGCGAAGGGGTGCGTCAACTAAGATGTATGTGACGGCGGTTTGAAGGGAGCGAATCCATACATACTCGTGAATTATATATGTCCTCGAAGGTACGTTTGTCCTCGCAAGTATTTAAGTAGTGGTAACAGCATGGACTGAATATATATCTAAAATGCTCACAGGAAGCCATGCATCTGTAGGCCACGATGGGACAGCATCAAGGCGTAGATAGCAACTGGACAGCCGGCAGGGGATATCCAAGGTCACATCATTGGAGGATGTACAATCAATTTAAAGTATTTTTTTCTGCTCGCGAACGAAGCTTCAAACAAAAAAAAGTCATGCACACTGCCACCCTGCCCCATTGCATTATAACTGGCTTTTACGGCAGTCTATGCCAGATCTACGCTAACCGCTAGATAGCAATCAAATCAGCTCCAATCCAACAGAACAGCCTACAAGCTGTTTGGCGAGATCCTCTTCAGTCTTGTCACATGACACGACCAGCCAATTAGAACACTCCAAAAATATGGAATAACACTATCACATTATTTTACATAATAAGGGGCTGTCAGGGTACACGTGCAACCCATTTGGGCTATAGCTGCACTCCTGTGGTGTAGCCAATGGCGGGACTGCCACTGGAGGGGCAAAAGGAACACCTCTCCACAGCCGCTGGCACATGCGTTAAGAGCGGGAGTGTGCTGCAGTGAGGATTGTGGACATGGAGAAAGTTGCAGTGGTTGGGGGTGGGGTGATGACAGGACTCATCCACACACCGGGGCTGAAGAGAATAATGGCCTTGAGATAGGCGTACTCGTAGGGGTCCACGTTGAGCTTGCTCATACTGTTGCAGAATTCCTGCAGCTTCCAGATGTGCTCCATCACCACCTTCACCCGCTCCGTCGTCAGCTTGTCTACCGAGCGAACCCAACAAGTGGGGAGTCAGACACCTACGAGCCACCTGCCCATCTGGGCACGGGATGACAAACCCGCCTAATAGAACGGTGCATGCAATGTATGCGGATATCACCGTCTGTATACAAGCTCTTGGCTGTATGCAACCTCTCTTTAAAGTCGCGATTTTACAACGCGTGAACCTGACAAGAAACAATTCAGCTCCACCACGATTTGAACAACTGTCACAATGTGGGGCGATGACTGCATAAACTAATCCCGCTCATTCTGTCAGCCTAGAGCAGGGGTGGCCCAATGCGTACATTGCTATCCTTGGGCAGATGGTAAAAGATTGTTGCTGTCAGAACAACTGCTGGTTGCCAATACATGGTGGTAACATGACCATGGCAATTGTGCCAGGCCAGGTGCACCTTGAGGTCATGTAAAGTCAATACGCTCATATAAGCCCATGACAATTCTCATTATGCCTGATGGCAAGAAAATTACCTGAAAAATAATTTGATTGTAAAAAAAAACGTATGTACCAGTAGATGATGATAGTACTTTATGTGTGGTATATTACAGGGATAATTCATCCACGTATGCCATATCTTTATTACGGATCACGGAACTCATTGAGATCTGCCACAATGGAACATAACCAGTGCTTGGGAGTATTGGCCACCCCTGGCCCAGAGGTACGTCACATTAGCTCATGATATATGTATAGTTTGCATTGTATTTATATCATTATTTATAGCTCGATTGAAGCAAAATGTCACCCCGGAGCCAACCATGTAGGCTAACCCCATGTTTGTCTTCCCCTTCCTCACCCCTCGACGGTTTGCTCGTGCTTCTGAATTGTTATTTGTTTCTTTAACATTGAATAAATTTGCGTGGCGGCGCGTTAAAAATTATTATTATTAGAAAAAGAATCGCCACGACTTCCGGTGTTGTCATGGCTGGGTGTGTTACAGCCACAGTTCCAACCACACTCACAGTTACATAGTTTTTGAAACCCCACTCCACACTTTTTCCCTCCTCCACCAAAACCCCATTTCTTTCATTAACCTTTCCCTGTTTTGAGATGTCATTTTTATAGTATGATTGCTTACTAAATCTGTTCTTTCAGGACAGCCATGTTGAGCACTCGTCCTCTCTTCTTCATAACATTTCGCCTCTCATATAGAAGGCAACGTCAGGCATTCTGAGACTCAGAACGCTTGGGGAGGAGCGCTCGACACAGCTATCCCCGGAAGAACCTACTTTGGTAAGCAATCACCGTGCCTCGAGCTGTGGAAACCTCCATCAGTAAAATTTTTTATAGTAAATGTATTATCGGACCCGTTTATGTTCAAGTCTTTATTGTGGTGGCTGCGGCCTGGTTACTCACTGTGTAGGAGACTGCGGGTGCCTTGCTAGGAGGCAAATAACCCTCAACCGCTCTCTCCGAAAACATCGCCTCGAGGGTCTTGCTCAACGTCTCAGCGATCTCGCATGTTGGGCATCTGTTTGTCGATCCGCTTTAGGTATGAGCCATCGCTACGGACATGCAGCTGTCGTGTTCGCCCATAGCTGCTACGCGGTGCTTAGTCGTCACCATCATGGTGTGGTCCCATGCTGCTAATTATTATATGAAATCGGGCTACAGCTGCCCCACTGCTGTACTACCACTGCTGTTGAAGCTTTGGGCTCATCACAGGTTGCTGTTGTGCTGTTACGGAGCTGGACAATCTCATATTTATACGCTGCGTGGCCACCCTCAGGTAAAAGCTGCTTTAGAAATACATATATTATTGGCTTAGAGGTCCATTAAGGTGGGTCCTTAGGTCCTCACTTCTAGGGTTATTCCCCTGGCACCCAGGGTGGCAAAGTTATAAAATCAGGCGTCCGTTATAGAGTGAAGG